>APFE031252252.1:208356-256645 GCA_000404065.3 Pinus taeda
TTATTTTGTTTACTTATAAAGTTTTAATTATTGTTTTTAAAAACTAAATTTATATTATAAAATCACAATATAAAACATAAAATATACTCTTGAAAAGTTTTATAAGAAATTACTGATTAATTCCGTTAAACAACCACTTGTTATTTACGGTCAAGTCGCTGCGTATAAGATAAATCCATAAGAACCATTGGAGGGTTTGAAGATGGTTTGTGTTAAGAAATTTATATGATATTCTATTAATATGTACAACAATATATGACATGGGGATAAATATATTAATACGTACCACGACATATCTATCATCAGATATCCTATATGGATCTGTAACTATCTCTATGTACCCTGGCATATTTCTCATCAAATATCCTATATGGATTTGACAATTATCCAGTTTACAGTGAACATTGTTGGTATTGAATTACATTGGGACAAAATGACTCTCTAGTTATGGTATAAAAGGGTGATGACTAAATTGTGTGTATTATTGTTCATAAGGAGCAGTTTAATTGGTCATTCTGTATAACTATGAAGTATTAAACTTCAAATTTCCTATAAATTAAATTTAAAAAAAATCCATGTATTTTTCTAATAAAGATAGTATTAATGTTGATCAAAAAAAATATTGATGTATTAATGATAATAAATTTAGTGATGGAAAGAATTAGCTAAATTTGGAAAAAAAATCTTCCCTTGACTTATAAAAAAGATCAACCCTTGACTTATAATTTTTTTTCTTAAGTTTGGTTTTTAAAAGTTTTATGATTGGATGAGAGACTGGACATGCAAATGATAAAATATTTTTGAAAACTTAATTCATCAATTAATATGATTTTCCATAATTTCAGATTTAAAGATAAACACAATAAAAAAAAAATACAGAGAATCAAGTTTAAAGAGAGAACCTTTATGATTTATAGTAGTATGCAAAGTTTAAAAAGACTTTTGTACATAATCCTCAATGGAGGGTGATTTGTCCTTGGGTGACTATTAAAATATTTGGATGATTTTACATTGTAAATATTTACTATATTAATGATAAACACAACAACACATGGAGAATGAAATCTAAGAAGAAGAACCCTAGTTCTATTATTTAAAATCTATGGAGATGTGGCACTTAGAATCCAAAACGGATTTTTCACTTAGTGTTTATTCATGGTGACTTGTCCTTGGGGTGACACTTGAAATACTTGGGAGTTTTATACCCAAAACCATATAACAACAAATAAATACCAAAGAAATTGTCTTACGCCTGGTATTTTAAGCTTTATCATTATTTTCTCTCCTCTAAGCTCCCTTAGAAGCATGCTAGATTAGAAGATTCTCTTCCTTGGGTAGTTGATTTTCACACACCATGGCACTAGATTCGAACTGATATATATTATATATCATCTTTCAAAAACATGAAATGAATGCTTATTTACCAATTCACAACACATCATCAATTTTATGTTGCAATAGGGGATTCTAATCTATTCCCAACTTCCTTTATAGTTGCAGGTGCATATGTAGAAGGCGGAAATGGATGTATGCCATACACAAGTCGATGGTCAATTCGACCAATGCATCCTGCATTATGAGAATATATGTGCCAATTGAAGGGTACTTCCCTACATAGACTACACATTCTTGATTTACATTCGATGGTTGAGAACAACAAAGAGCAATTCAAGGTATAAGAGAGTATCAAGATGTGAAGGCATTGGCTGGTGGAAAGAAACTTGAAAGTATTTTGATTTGAAAAATTCCGTACCATTTGAAGTTTGTCATTTCGGTACTACAGTGACTTCATGAACCCAAATAAAAAAACAAGCATAAGAGCTCACAATAATCAATCCTAACTCATAATTGAAAAATAGAGCTCTTACCCAAGGGCAAGATAACGTCCTCCCAATGTCAGTTTAACTCCTATAGCATTGATCTATTCACTATGGACTCTTGCTATATGGATTAATGAAATCATTGTTTATGTGTTTACTATTTTTTCATTGAACATTATGAGACTTTATAACAATTTTGCATTGATAGTCTTGCAAAATAATCTTTGAATGGTTAGAGGTTTTCTTTAAATATAATTAATTTTTTCTATATTAATAAATACATAATTTAATAAAAAACTAGTTTTAATATATTATTATTTTGTATTATTGATTAAAATTATTTAACTTTTATTACAAATGGGTTTGTTAATTTTAAAAAATACGATATATCAACTCAAATCTCATATCTCATTTTCTTAATTATCTATTTTTATGATATTTAAATCAATAATATCTTAATTTGATTTCCTTCACAACTAATTCACTAAATCTATTAGGGGAAAGTTAGGGTCTAAACCAGGCATTTTAAGTAAAGTAATAAAATAAGATTTAAGAATTGTGTAGAGGAGTGCAAACTGATATTTTCACATATTTTAAGCTTATCTCCTTATATATGTATTAAAGATATCAATTGTGGGTATTCATTGAATTGTGGCTATTCATTGGATGTGGTTTTAAATTCCACATCCACAAAGTACTAGGAATTGATATTTCCAATAATTTTATCATTAATTGGTTGTGGAATTTAATTCGACATTTAATTAGGACTTACAACTAATATTTTTAATAAGTGTATAAGGGGATAAATTACATATATATGAAAACAAAGTAGTTTCCTTTATTTAAGTATAATGCTATTCACTCATGGGGGTTGACATCATCATCTTAAATTTGTTAGTTGAAAATAAATAATTTTTTATTTTATTTAAGGGTTTTTTTATATGTCCCATTTTTCTTGGATGTGGTTTTAAATTTGACATCCAACAAGTACAAATACTTTATACTTTCAATAAATCTATCATTCGTTGGATGTGGAATTTGATTCTACATTTAATCAGGCCTTATAGTTGATGCTTTAAATAAACATATAATGGGATAAATTACATATATGTGAAAAAATGTAGTTTTTATCTACATCCATTACCATTCACACATAGGGGTTGATATCATCATCTTAAATCCTATTCGTTCAAAATAAATAATTCTTGGTTTATTTTAAGGAAAAAATTTTATGTGTCCCATTTAAAATCTCAAATGTTCCCTAGCATAACCCTTAACACCAACCCCTTGAGAACACCTAACCCACTAAACCAAACCACACTACACCTATCATGCTAACCCCTCTAAGGTCAAATCCTCAACACCTAATCCACTAACCTTAACTCCCCTAACAAAAAATGCACAAAACCCCTAACAAAAATCCCATGGATTCTTAAGCTACTAGATTCCTTAAATCCAATTCCTTAACATCTAACCCACTACATTTGAATATTGAAACCTAATCCATGAAATAACTTATCTTGAACCCATTAACATAATCTGTTAGCCCCCTAACCCCAATCCCATAACACTTAACACACTACCATTAAATTACAAGATGTCTAGCCCACTAATGCTCATAACATAAATATATTAGAACCTAACACACTAACCTGCATAGCCCTAGCCCATTTACACAAAACTCAACGACCCCACTAACCCTAACCCATTTAAATCTAACCCGCTACCTTTTAACTATTTGACACAAAATACCCTTTAACACCTAAACCTCTATACCTAGTCCTAACTTGAACCCATTAACACCTAACCCATTAACATTTCTAGCAAAAAAATCTTTACCACTAACTCTTTTATGCTATACCCTAATAACACCTAACACATTAACCGATCAAACTAAATCCCTAGATGCCTAACCCAGTAACCTTGAAATCCCAACCTTTGGACACTTAATCCATTAACCCTAAAGCTCTTGACGTGTAACCCACTAAATCCTTTCAACCAAACCATTAATGCTTAAGCCACCACCTCTTGGTACTTAAGCCACCATCCCTTGTCATAACATGAACCCATTGACACTTAACCTCAAACCCATTATACCAAGTCAATATCCTAAACAAGATGACATTTGACCCACCAATACCCATAATTTAATCCCATAAACCCTAAACCATTAACTCTTAACTCGTAAACGTTGAAAAAATTGAAACCTAAATCACTAAAACTTGTTCTAACCTTGAACCCTTGTCACCTAACCCACTAATCCCAATCCTTTTACATATAACCCATGATGCTCAATTCCATTTACACTTAAATCACTAGCCTTACTATCCTAAACTCCTAAATCCCTAACTCATTATCCCTTATCTCAAACTCCTTAACCTTTTACCTATTATATATGTTGCAATTGATGTCAAATGTGCGATTGATGTCAAAGTCCAGAGTATGGGATATTGATGTTAAGTTCTGAGAGATCTTGTTGAATATTCATGGTTGAAGTAAATGCATTCAATTGGACATCCTATATTTGTAGGCATTTTGTGTGGAAAATCTTGTAGATTCACAAGCTAATGCAATTTTCTAAAGCAAGAAACAAGAATCTACTTCTACTCTTTACAATGGAAGCCAATAAACATTGAGCAAACAATATTCAAGATAGGAAGAGAATCAAAGGAACATAACACAATAAATATCCTAGAAAATCCACAGCTCAAAACTTGACTATATGTTTTGTATTAATTCGGAAAATCAAGATGAAATTACAATGCTTGTTCTCTCTAGAACAATCCCAACACTCAGCAAATTCAATCTCCAACTCAGAAGAAATCTTAAGGCAAAATCTTAGCCTCTTCACAAGCTCTCTAAGTTTCTATTCCAATGCATAATTCCTATGGAGGATAGCTTATATTTAAAGGGAAATAAAGCCTCTAAAAATTCCGCAATCCCTCAAGGGTTAGTTCCTGAATGCATGCACTATCAGTGCAACTCAAAAAAAATCTAAAAAAAATAGCACATTGTCCCTACACTCTAGTCTCAATTGGGTCTTTTTTAGAATTGACATGTATGAATTTATGAGGAGTAAATATTCAGTTAACTAGAGTAGCACTAGTGGTGTTCATTAGAGACACCACTCACTACTAACTCACTATTATTTCTCTTAATCACTTTGAGAACTAATTTAACTGAACTGACTCATGAAACTGAGTCTTATATTTTACAACTCACAATTAACTCACACTGGACTCCTACAAACTAGGGAGAACATACACATGATGATAGAAAGACTTCCAATTTGAATTTCCTATGTTAAGTAACTTAATAAACTTAATTTAACTATTTTAAGTCTCTTTGAGAATAGAATTCAAATTTAATTTCAAGTTTAATTCAAGGAAAAATTAAACTGGACTCCCTTGTTGCCATTTCTCAACACTCTCTCTCAACAAGAAAGGGATTATCAACTACCCCGATACTATCTCCGTGGAACTCGAATTTACATCTTGACAATGCCTTTGTCAAGATGTCAACATCTTTCTCCTTCATGGGAATGTAATCTAACAACATGATCTGCTATAATACACAATCTCTGAGATGATGATATCAGATATTAATGTGCTTGGACCGATCATGAAACGTAGGATTTTCAAAGAGTTTGATACAACATTGATTATCACAATAAATCACTCTTGGATCCATCTGCTGACCAAAAAAACCAACCAAGAGCTTCCTCATGTAGATAGCCTCACATGCTACCTAAATTGCAGCCATGTACTCTGTCTCTGTCAAACTAAGTGCAATCTATCTCTGTTTCCTGTTGTACCAAGAAACTGTTGCTAACCCAATACTAAAGATCTCTCCTGATGTGCTCTTCCTATCAAATGGACTTTGTGCCCAATCTACATCGATGAAGCCTTGAAGCTTCACTCCCTTTGTCCATTTGTACCATAACCCAAACCGAGTAGTGCCTTTAAGGTATCTCAATATATGCTTTGTCACCTTCCAATATATCTTGGTAGTCCTAACCATTTCTTGACTTAGTTGGTTAACTTTATAGAACGTATATGGTCATGTGTTCACTAAGTACATGAGTGAACCCACAAGCTGCCTATAAAAAATAGCTTCCACGACTTCCCCTAAGGTAGCGTCCTCCTTCCTCCAGTTACCAGCTAGAGGAGTTTCCATGGGTTTATTGCTCTCCATGAAAAATCTCCTAAGTATCTTATTGGCATACTTTCCCTAAGATACAAGAAACTCCCCATCTCCCTGCCATACCTCCATGCCAAGAAAGTAATGTATGAGCCCCATGTCCTTCATCTCAAACTCTCTTGCAAGGTCCTCCTTACAATATTCTATGAGCTTCTCATCACCTGTTAGTATGAGATCATCTACATAAAGTACAATGATAAAAAACTTACCTTCCACCACTATGTGATATAGGTTCGCATCTGCTTCACTCTTCGTGAAGCCCAACCCGGTGAAGTAGCTATCAATCCTAGTGTACCAAAAATGGGGTGCTTGCTTCAGCCCATACAATGCTCTCTTGAGTCGACACACATGCGACTCACTGTCCAAGGTTTCAAAACGTTCGGGCTACTCTATATACACCTCTTCCTCAATCATGCCATTGAGAAAGGAAATCTTCACATCCATATGATGGATATTCCAACCCATCTGTGCTGATAGTGCCAAAATAGATTTGGTTGACGATTACCTTGCAACAGGAGCAAAGGTCTCATCATAGTCAATCCCCTCTACCTATGATAAGCCATTGGCCAGAAATATGGCCTTATGCTTCTCTACACTACCATCTGCAGCTTGCTTTAACTTGTAAAGCCAACGGGAGCTCACAACTGACTTGTCCTCCAGCCTTGGGACCACATCCAAAACACTGTTTCGAACTATGGAGTCATAGTGCTCCACCATCACATCAACCCAAATCGGTTGCTACACTGCTTCCTGAAAGGAAGATGGCTCAATCAAAACACATGCACCCATAAGTCCCATGTATCCAGTGTACCTCTTTGGTGACCTCCTCTGTTTGCGATGAGAAGAGGGTGCTCCCACATTCTCTTGTGCATCAACCAACAACTTGCCAGCCTCTCTAGTGCACTTTCTTCCCTCTTTGGAAGACTCTGCCTAAGTGGGTGTCTCCACTCGCTAAATCTCTACATGTGGCTTCTCCAAATTAATCTGAGGCCCCTCAACCTTAGGAGCTAAAATATCCTCATCCGCATGTAGCTCAGGCTCCCTCTCAAGGGATACTCACATGGCCTTCTCCTCATCGAACCTGCTATCCCTGCGAACCACTGTCATCCAACTAGTCGACATGTACACCCGATAATTGTGGGGTGTATTAGTCTACCCCACAAAGATCCCCAACATTGTTGTTGGCTCAAGCTTCTTCCGTGCATCTTTGGTCATATGGCAATAAACCGATGACCCAAAAATTTTGAAGTGACTAACATCTAGCCTCTTACCAGTATAGGCCTCCTCTGGTGTCTTGATCTCAAGTATTCGATGTGGGCTAGGGTTTTGAACATAAACCATTATATTGCATGCCTCAACCAAGAAGTGTAGTGGTAGGCCCTGATCATGCAATATCGTCCTTGCTACCCCTACTATGCTCATGTTCTTCCTCTCGGCAACCCCCTTTTGTTGAGGGTTATGTGGTGTCGTCAACTCTTGTTTAATCCTTTCTGTTACACAAAAGCTCTTAAACTCATTGGATACATATTCACCATTATTATCACTTCGTAGAGATTTAGCCTTATTGCTAGACTCTTTCTCTACCAATGCTTTGAACTCACAAAACTTTGTGAAAGTTTGATCCTTTTTATGCACAAAAAATACCTGGCATTTATGAGAATAGTCATCAACAAATATAACATAATACCTGTGTTTGGCCATGGATGCTGTCGAGAATGGTCCACACACATCTGAATGGACTATCTCCAAAATAGACTCTGCTCAACTGTCTCTTTCTCTAAAGGAAGACTTGGTATATTTTACCAAAGTACAACCCTTTCATGTATCAACTTTCTCAAGCATACCTTTGGGAAGACTGATAGAGATTTGCTGCAATATCTTCAAAGCCCAATGATGTAAGTGGCCCAATCACCTGTGCCACAACTTGTTGACGTCTCAGCTCAACATATTTTCTACTTTTGACCTCAAAGCAACACAATCCTCTACCTCTATCTTATAGAGAATTTGAACTCGAATCCCTATCTTCTTTACTTGACCCATGGCTATGTGTTGAAGGAACACCTTTCCTTTCGAAACAATCACATCATAGCCTCTATCCTCAATCATGGCAATGGATACTAAGTTCTTCGTTAGTCCAAGTACATGCATAATATTCTTCAAGGTGAGTGGAGTCACATGCTCCCTCTGAAAATTAATAGTGCCCACACGAGTAACACTATACTTACCATCATCACCCATCTCGATATGAATATTGAGATCTTTCTCCTTGAGCTCACTGATTAACTCTTTGTCGCTAGTCATGTGGAATGAATCTCCATTGTCTAAGTACCAAGCACTTCCTATCATTGAAGACACAATGCATGCACTAAGGGAAAAGTCCAATTTAAATTGGGAGGCCAAAGCCTCACCCACCACTCCTCCCGAGGATTTCTCCTTGGAATCCTTCAATGGACAATTTGTAGCAAAGTGCCCCATCTTGTGACAATGAAAGAATTTAAATTTCATCATGTCCTTCTTCTTACCTCCATAATAAGAATCTAATTTGGAATGGGAAATTTTACCTTTCCCCTTCCTCGCCTTAATCGCCAAGGCACAATTCTCTTCATCATCAGTCTTTGATGAAGAGCCATCCATGGTGTTCCTCCTAATCTCATCCTGCATCAAATCCAACCATAGTCATTCTCAATCTGGCAGCGTCTCCCAACCATTGACAGAGTCCTGATAACTATGCCAACTCTTTGGGAATCCAAGAAGAGCAAGGCTCACCATATCTTCCTTGACAATCATGATTCCAACACTTCCGAGTTCAACTCGACATTGAGTGAACTTGGTCAAGCACTTCAGAATCGTCTCTCCTTCCCCCATCTTGATTTATGAAGTTTATCCTTTAGTGCTAACTTCCTTTGATCACTGCTATTTTGATACAAGTCTGTCAATGTTTTCCACATAGCATGCGAGGTTTCTTTTCCATGTTATAGACTCGAGACAATATGATCTCGAACTCCCTCGAGGATTATCCACCTTTCCTTTGCTAGACACTTCTTCCACTCAGCCAAGTTCTGTGCATCAATAGTTGTTGGCTTAGGAATTTGTTATTCAACAAATTCCTTCAAGCCATTGTCCTCTATCACAACCTCCATCCTATCCCTCTAGATTGAAATTCGAGTTTCCTTCCAAGGCATACTCAAGCCTCAACCCATGGAATGCCATCTGTTGATCCTAAAGTATGTATTGCAAATTTGAATTTCAACTGTAACCCAAAAACTCAAAACTTCGAAATCTTCACTAGTGTATTGTTCTCAGTTCTTATACCATGTAGAAAATCCTATAGATTCACAAGCTAATACAATTTTCTAAAGCAAGAGACAATAATCTATTTCTACTCTTTACAGTGGAAGCCCATAAATATCGAGCAAACAATAATCAATAGAGGAAGAGAATCAAAGGAACATAACACAATAAATATCCGGGGAAAGCCACAACTCAAAACCCCACTATCTATTTTGTATTAATTCATAAAATCAAGATGAAATTATAATGCTTGTTTTCTTTAAAACAATCCCAACACTCAGCAAATTCAATCTCCAAATCATAAGAAAGCTCAAGGCCAAATCTTAGCCTCTTCACAAGCTCTCCAAGTCTCTATTCCAATGCCTAATTCCTATGGAGGACAACTTCTTTTTAAAGGTAAATAAAGCATCTAAAAACTGTGCAATCCCTCAAGGGTCAGTTCCTAATTGCATGCACTATCATTGTAACTCAGAAAAATCTAAAACAAATAGCACATTGTCCCTGCACTCTAGTCTCAACTGGGTCTTTCTCAGAATCGACATGCATGAATTTATGATGAGTAAATATCCAGTTAACTAGAGTAGCACTGGTGGAGTTCATTAGTGACACCACTGACTGTTAACTCACTATTAGTTCTCTCAATCACTTTTAGAACTAATTTAACTGAACTGACTCTTGAAACTGAGTCTTCTATTTTACAACTCACAATTAACTCACACTGGACTCCTAAAAAGTAGGGAGAACATACACATGATGACAAAAAACTTCCAACTCGAATTTCCTAAGTTAAGTAAGTTTAATAAACTTAATTTAACTATTTTAGGTTGCTATGAGAATAGAATTCAAATTTAATTACAGTTTAATTCAAGGAAAAATTAAATTGGACTCTCTTGTTGTCATTTCTCAACATTTTGCCTTTAATTATTGTGACTAAATGAGCATGAAAAGTGGTTGGAAAGATATGAATTTCAAAGAGATTTCTAATGGTATATGTAATTAAGAAAACTCCCAAGGAATGATGAAGGAAGTGTCTCTGAAGTGAAGATAGTTTAGCAATAGCTTCAATGCATCTGAACATTCAAACTCATCCAATGATGCATTGAGGCATCTAGGCATTCGCTCATCCGAGATGCATTAGACTGTTTATTGGGTGAAATGAGGTGGATGATGGATCAACCAAATTTATTCGGGCTTCAGGGTCATGTATGTATCTGACCCTCTGAATGTGCGCTCACTAGTCCTGTAGCTAGAACAAGAGGAATTTTAATCAAATGGATTTATTCAGGCTTCAACGTCATATTCACATTTGTTCCTTTGGGGTTATGCTTATTAGTCATTATGTTGGAATATGTGAATATTGAATTAGCCATATTTACCTGAGCTTCAAGGACCACAATACAAAGAGCACATCGGGATGGTAGATGATGATGACATGGAGATAAATAATAGGTAAAATTGGTGGAAGTAATTCATTAGGTGCTCAAAAATAAAAGTTGTCAGAATGGTGTGGAACTTGAACAAATGTGTAGTGATCATCATCTTGAATCCAACACAACTCGTTTTGTGTGAAACAAATACTGTATGCTCCCAGAAACAAGATTTGTTCACTTTGTCAAATAGGTAAAAATTTTGTAGGTGGCTAACATGGGTGTTGATTGGGCATCTGCACCACCCAGGTGGCAAGAGGAATATTCCTAGAATATTCTCAAAATATTTTGTTTATTTGGTGAAGTCCTATTGGTCCATGTGTTTGGGTTCGGGCCAATCAAGAGGTGACACGTGGCTAAGCTAGAGGCTGCCACATTTCCTCCGAAAGGCATATTAAAATTTTGTTTGATGAACAAAGCAGAGGCCGTGCTCAAGCTCGCGACCTCCCACACAACATACCAATGAATTACCACTCCACCTAAAGGTTATGACTTAACCCTTAACGATTGCGGGTTTATGATATTGTTTATCACCACCAAGGTTTGGGAGTAGTTGGACTTAACCACCCCCCATGTGAACAAATTACCATCAAGACTTGACCATGCCGCAATAACTTCTAGCCTAACCACTGGTCCAAGCAACACATGTGAACACCTATTTTCCCAACCACCGACATTTGTTATGACTGCTAGGGTCATCGCCACCACATACCGCCAAACCACATGTGAACACTTTGCCTCAAGATGCTAGAGAGAGGGGGCTAGCATCGGGGGCTAGCCCTTGGGTGCATGGTCCCCATATGACACAGATTTTGGTTCTAAGGCCTTGAAAGAAAAATTAATGGTCCTACAAATCCACCCGAAATTCAAGGAATTTGTTGCTCCATTAGCGGAAAATGGGGCGAATTTCTAGGATGATGCCGGATTTGGTGCAAATTGTGGAGCGAATAGTGGAAAAACTAGGAGATGTCATAACTTCTCTAATTTTCAACCAAATTGGATGCAAAAAGAGGCTAGGTAGCCATTTTTTGACATTCTAGACTCATCGGAGTAGGTTTTATAAGAATTTGAGCATTATAAACACATTTACACTTTTGAGCATAATAGAGAGGCCTAAGCCATTGGGAGTTGGACCAAGGAGACGTAGCCCAGGAGGGGTGAAATCCTTTATCATGTTCTTGTTGTGATGTGCTTTTGGTGATGTTCTATACATGTTTATGTTGTTGTTTAGTCTCTTATTTATGTTAGAATTTCTCATAAAATTAACATAAAAACTCATTTTACACTTGCAAAAATCATGAATCGTTAGGCACAATGAAAATTTTTTGTTTCTAATCTAAGGAGAATCTTAGCACATTAATATAATATTCTAAATCAAATCATTTTGGTATTAGAGCACTATGTTTTCTTTGTGAAAGAACGATTTAATTATTTGCAAGTTTATGTCATGCTTACAAGGTTAAAACTCAAAAGAGGTGAAGGGAAGCTTGTTGGAAGCCTTGAAGTTGGGTTAAGGGGAAGGAGAGAAAGGTTGTCACATTCTCCAACACTAATTGAGCTTCAAGTTGCATTTGAGACTCTAGAGAGAATGTCTCATGAAGGATAACCTACAAACATGACAGAAGATGAGAAGACCTTCAGGAATGCTTTCTTTGATATACCAAAGATGGTGAAGGTCCTCTATGAAGAGAGGAATACCAGGTTGCAAGGGGAAAGTTCCAAACCCCCCAAAGGAGAAGGTTCTTCAGGAGGAGGTAATGGAAAACGAGGTAATGGAAATGGAGACAAACCTCCACCCTCTCCACCATCTTCTTCATCTTCTTATTCACAAGCATCTTCACCATCTTCCACTAACACACCCTTACTCATACTCATCATCATCCTTTAAAAGGAACTGGTAAATCACCTTTTTTAAAGATTGATGTTAAATTTGAGTTGCCCATGTATTATGGTGAAGTGAATGCAGAGAAGCTTGATATTTGGATTCATTAGTTGGACTTCTATTGCAGAATTCAAAACCTTCAAGAGGATGACATAAAGATTTAGTTAGCTTCCTTGAGAATGGACCTGTAATACTAGTATGGTGGGAATCAAAGACACAAGAGGAGATAAAAGAACATGGTAATATCTCAATTTCTTGGATTGATTTCATTGCTGCAATCAAAATCCAATTCTACCCTCTAGCTTATATGTAGAAAGCCATCATAAATTGGTAGAACTTTAGACAACTTAAAGGTCAAAATGTGCAAGATTACACCCAACAATTCAGAAAATGGTCTTTAATGTTAGGTGTAGATTTGCAATCAAAAGACACGTTGTTGAAGTACATAGGGGGTTTACATAGTTACCTTAGGCATACTATCTTAATGTTTAATCCCAATAATCTAGATGATGTGTGTGTGCAAGCCACTCATCTTGAAGCAAGAGGGGAAAACAGTCTAAAAGAAGGTGGTAAAAAGCCATTTAAGAGTAAAGGAAAAGAAAAGGGCTTCCAAGGGAAGGGAAAGAAAAATTCATCTATCAAAAAAGGAGAGAAAGTAACATGCAAACATTTTTCTAGAGAGGCTCACAATGAAGCTCATTGTTGGAAGCTTCATCCCAAAATGAAACCTAAAAAATTCAACAAGGGAAAACAAACGACAACTGCAACCACTCAACAGGATTTGGGATCCAATTCGGGTGATGAAACTAAAATCACGAACATGGGTATAAAAGGAAAAGAATCCATTGCTAGCACTATTTCTTCAAATTCACAAAATGAAATTCCAAATGAAAAGAGGAGAATAAAACTTTTTCACATAAGGGTGATCTCAAAACGTAACAATATTGATACACTTTTCGATAGTCGTTCTCAAGCCAATCTTATCTCTGAAAATATTGTCAAAAGTTTAAACTTGGAAACCATTCCACATCATAAACCATATCCACTTGGATGGGTGTGTTACTATGCACAATTGCAGGTTACTAGAAAGTGTAAACTGAAATTTGCCATTACTGCAAATTTCATAGATGAAGTGGAGCTTGATGTTGTGCCATTAGATATATGTGGCATAGTTTTGGGCAACCCGTACCTTTATGATATAAAAGCTATATTCCATAGACATGAAAAAGAATATCATTTGTTCAAAGATGGAGTAGAGTATATTGTGAGAGCTCATAGCAAGAAACTAAATCTTTACTTGTTAATGCAGGGCAAATGAAAAGACTAGTGAATTCAAGCAAGAATTTTGTGCTTCTAATAATCAAACCTAAGAATGATGTTGATAATTAAGCTTTTAAATGTTGTGATTCAAAATTGAAATCTAAATTGGTTGATGTAGTTAACCAATGTGATGATATGTTTTAGGAACCAAAGGGATTACCTCCCAAGAAAGGAATCCAACATGAGATACAGTTGCAACAAGATTGTCATCTTCCTAACATTGGCATGTACAGGATGTTAGTGATGGAAAGTGCAGAAATTAAGAAGAAAATTCAAGAGTTGTTGAATAAAGGGATCATCAGACCATCTTCCCCACCATGTGGTTCACCTATTGTCTTGGTACCAAAGAAGGATGGAACATGGCACTTGTGTGTGGACTTCGATACATTGAATAAAATTACGGTAAAGCACCATTACCCACTACCTAGAATATATTATTTACTTGATCAATTGAAAGATGCAAAGTATTTTACTAAGTTGGACTTAAGGAGTGGCTACCATAAAATTAGAATAGCTAAAGGAGACATTTGGAAGACAACATTCAAAACAAAACAAGGTTTGTTTGAAAGGCTAGTTATGCCTTTTGGTTTATGTACTGGTCCTGCTACATTCATGCATGTGATGAATGATGTGTTGAGGCCATTTCTTGATGATTTTGTTATAGTATACTTAGATGACATCTTAATTTTCAGTAAATCTCATGATGAACATGTCATGCATGTAAGAAAAGTACTTGATGTCTTGAAAAAAGAATAATTGTATATTAAGATGTAAAAGTGTGAGTTTGGAAAAACTTCTTTAGTTTACTTGGGGTAATATTGTTGGAGGAGGTGAGTTGAAAATAGATCCCTCTAAGGTTGATGTCATTTTGAGTTGGCCAAGGCCCAAGAAAATTACTAAGGTAAGAATTTTTTTGGTAGCTACCAAATATTGGAGGAAATTCATTTCTATTTTTTCTCTTATAACAGCTCCTTTGCATGCATTGACAAGTGTGAAAAATGTTTTTCAATGGGGAGGAAAACAACAAAAGGCCTTTGATGCATTGAAAAAAAAGATCAGTTAAGCTCAAGTACTTGCATTTCCAAAATTTAAACAGTGATTTGAGATTCAGACTGATGCTAGTGTGATGCAACCCTAAGGTTGTCATATGCTAAACACCTTATCATGACCTAATTTTCCCCTTATTAAGCTTTATATGCGGGGCCAAAACCCCCCATATAATATATAATATATATATATTATATATAATATATATATATATATTAATAATATATATATATAATATTATATATATATATATATATATATTAAATATTTTTTTTATAATATTTAATTATTATTATTATTTAATTAATATATTATATTATAATATATATAAATTATTATATATTATATATATATATTATATATATATATATATATATATATCTATATTATATATATATATATATTATATATAATATATTATATATATATATATAGTATATATATAGGAAGCGTTCTTCACAATTAAACCTCGCAACCTTACCCTTTTCACACAATACACAACAATACGGAAATACATAGGGATGCCTAAAAAAACCCACTTAAACCTTTTATCCGGACTTTAAATACAATATACCCACATTTAATATTCTATTGGGCCCACTCATTTCCCCTTCCCTTTTTTCTATCGCGACATCGCTCTTGCAACTATCGCAAATACATAATACCGGGTTATATGCAAATACGCATAAACACATAGAAGATCTGACCGAAAGCCTTAAGGCTGGATCTCATAATTTATATATTCACGTTTAGAATTTTGTCAGGTTCGTCCATCCTTTATGCCATTCCTCCAGATTCCAATAAGCCCGAACTCCGATTGTCAATTTATCGCTATCGCGATATCACATTATCGACCTATCAATGGTCGCAAGATCTGCACTATCGATGCTTCCCTTTGGTAGAGGTCCGATGTGATTATCACTAATCACTATCGGTGATCGACACTACTTAACACTTCACCGCTTCCAATCCTGAATGCTGATGCGATATGTCGGCAATCGCAAGTCGCAAAAATTTGGGGACAGACCTTTGACATACGTTGATCCACTTTTGCGATGCAATAATAAGTTCGGACCTGATAAGTCCCAAAATTCCCATTTGTAATATTTCAAGTCCGACTTTCCAGATCTGCTAAGTTTTTTGCGCAAATTCTCTATGTAAATGGGATTTCCGTTTGCAGACTCAAACTATACCAAATTTGTCTTAAACACAGGGTTTTCTATTGCAAAGTATGGGAACAAAACTTAATATGATTCAACTCCGTATACACATAAAACACATTCATGCATAATTCGATTTCCACATATTTGATAAGGAAATTACGTAGACATCATCATTTATTCATGATTTAACAGGACTATAGAGTTTCGGCCTTGGCCTAGTTGTAACAAAGAAAGACCTCTATTTCATATGCTATCGACATGCAATCTTCTCTCACTCTACTCAGTCTTCCCTCAATCCTCTCTGGCCTGATTCTACAAATTAGTGGCCTCTGTTCCTAATCTACCCATATGCTTACAATTCCCTCATGAATCCTCTCTCTCCCCACCTTTTCAGAAAAGAAAGGAAATTACATATATGTTCTATCTAATATTTTCCTTCACAATTGAAGGGATAGACTACATATTTAGAAATTAAATCCTATCCTAATCTAAACAATTCTAACTACTTGGCTTGATCTCCACGTAGGGAGGATGACTTGCCACTTATTTCCCCATTTCAGTTCAGAATTAGACAATGATTAAATACTTACATACTTTGCAATTAATAAAATTAACAACCAATTCTTCCTCCAAACTTTCATTAGCCACAACATGTGACCACTCCATCACATTGTTGGCTAGGCCTAGATGCTCCTACATCAGACTCCCAATGTTTAAAAATAATCACGATCTTCTGATCATGTGCTTCTGATCTGTGTCCTCCTGGATCCCATACTTTCTTTGATAATATGTCCGTGGTTACTGCTGTTGTTTGTTGTCATTCTTCAGATCTCCATATTTTATGCTGCAATGCCCCATTAGCTATGCTCTCACTATCTGATGTTGTCTTTTCCATATATCTTACTGCTTTATACTCACCATCACAATTTATGCCAGACTTCTCCACCTTAGTTTGCAGTTTACCATTACCTTCACTTGTTCCATTTTTTCCAGCCAATCTTCCTTCTTTCTTTTGTCTTCCATTTAGTTTATTGGAATGTTGTGTTATGAGTTTCCACAACTCATCAATTTCTTTGTCCACTTCACTTCTCAGATGATGAATACTATTCTCCTGTAACTCGATGTGTTCTTGTATAAGAACATCATAATCTCTGTGCCAATGTTTTCCCATATACATTTCTAAAATGTACAAATGCCTTCTCCATTGATCCCCTGCAATAATTTCAGTTCCTTCTTCTAGTTTCTCATTCATGGATTCACCACATTTTACTTCAACTTTCAGTATGCCTGCATTTCCACAAATTTCTTGAAAGCTAAGAATTCTTTCTTCTTTCTTAGGTACTAGGAATACCTCTTCTTCTAGTAACTTAATTTCTACACCCTTAAGGATCATGGCATCATACTTGTCTGCTTCTGAAATGTCATCTTCAATGTCTTCTTCATTAATAAATCCTTATAGCACAATAGTAATCTTGTTACTATCATCCCTTGAACTCATCTCTAGTTCAATAATTCCACATTGTAATTTCAACATCATTCCATCTTTCTGAGACATTCTGATCTCATCCTTCCTTACTTCGATCTAATCTTCAGAATCAATTCCTTGTTTCAAATTCACTTCACATTTCTTTGTTCCTACATATAAATCTTCATCGGAATCAATCAATTCATTAATCACAAATGCTTTACCCTGTTTCCTCATTATGCCAACATTTCTGACAACTTATTTCCCATATTTTTCATTCATGGCAACTCCTTCATTCTTATTCAGTTCTGGTTGTATAGTTTGATCACTTATCCTTTGGTTTCCTTGCCTCTTCTCCAAAATACTAGACTCTACCATAAATCTGCCGTCTCATTTGGAATTTCTCCCAAGAGCTCTGCACGATCTTTACTGACTTCATTGTCTGCAACATTTGTCTTTAGTCCTTCTTTACTCTAGCTTTCTTCAAGGTAAATAATCTTCAATAATTGTTTAATATCGAAAAAATCTTCTACATCAACCTTCAATAGCCATTCTCCTTTGGCTCCAGCCTTCAATAGTTGTCTAATATCTGCATAATTTACTATAGCTATGTTTAACAACTGCTCTCCTCTGTATCACAAGATTATGTGAATTCCCTTCTTCTAACTTCTGAAAAATCATATCTTTGCTTTTCCTTTCCCTTATGACAACCTTAAACAGTTGCCTTACTTCATTGTATCCAGCAATTACACACAAAATATTAGTTTCAAAACTATGAGACACCAAGGTCTCATCAAAAAATTTCATCATCAATCCTTCTGGTTGACTCCCACTTCCTGAACACACCATAAGGTTCTCCATTTTCTTTGTATTAGCATCATCAGTTTTCTTGAGAAAACTCTTTGTTCCATATTCGTATGGATGGATCTCTTCCTTTCCAAACACTTGTTTGATCTCAATAATTCCTTTGCCATCCTCCTTCTGACTTATCTTTTGGATGTCATCTGACTGGATATCTTCCTTCACGTGACTGTAACTTTTCTTCTTATTCTTCATATGGATGTGAGTAGTCATCTCTTCACCTGTTAATATAACAGTTTCCAATAACTGCTTGTCTTCCTTCAAGTTTACATGACTTGCAAACATACAACAATCATCAAATTTAAAAACACAATACCTTCCATCCTCTTTTGATGCTTCAAGCACCATTCTTCCATCATAGATCTTCTGGATTTCAATATATCCTTCTTGTTGCAACTCCATTTCTTTGAGTCTCTCCTTCTCTAACAAATCAATATGAATATGTTCAAGTTCCCTGAACTCCTTCATCAGTTTTCCATTCCATCTCTGTTGTAATAGCTTCCACTTGACCCTTTTCTTCATCCTCCATCTGTATCTTCGGTCTTCACTTGTCTTTCTTTGTACTGCCAGAATAATCTCTTATTCTTCATTCTGTTGCCAGTTTCTATACTCCTGTAATCTAATTCCTTCCTCCAATTCATTCTCACGTAGTTGATCATCTCTTTTAAATTGCTGGTTTCTTCCATATTTATCTTGCTGAATTAAAACTTCTATTTCCTTCATGTCTCTGTGGATAATTTCCTTGTTGTTCCTAATTTTCCATTTCGTCTTCAAATAATCTCTACTCAATTTCTCTAATTTCAGCATCATATTTATTAATGATGCCTTCCATTCCTGTGGTTACATCATTAATTTAAGAGCCTAAACATTCACTTAACTCTATAAATGTTAGAGACAATTCATCCTTATCATACATAGTAACCATATCCTTTTCTTCATCAGGTTCTGAAAGCTTCATTTCTCCTTCAGGTTCCTTGAGAAATCTTTCCAAGAATTCTATTTCCATGTGAAATCTCTCCAACAGTTCATCACAACTTCCATCCTCAGCTTCATTCTTTTTCTAGAAATCCTCCTGAGTTATCCTATTTTCTGCACTATCATATTGCAAAGTTCTTTCATCCATTTTGTCAGAAAAAAATCATTTGCTTACCTTCTTAGAATACCACTATGGTATTTTCAGTAGACTTCTGGTCCATATCAACTTCAACTGACTGTCTTACCCAAATAGAATTTCATCTATGAACTTTCTCTGCTGCAATAAATCAACACTTTCTTTTTCTAAAAGGCATTTTCCATCATACATTACCTTAAGAGCTTCATTCCTGTTTGTGATAGTTTCACCAGACTGTCCATCATCCTCTTCATATCCTGCAAACATACACAAACTATGAGAATTAAAATCACAAGGCTCCATTGCCTCATCTGCTTCCCTTGTCATCATATCTTCTAATTGTTCTGAACTATGCCAATAATCCATGAGATCTTTAGTTGATCTCTCATTATCCTCTTCACCCAACATTTCACCTTGTTCTGGTCCACAAATGGAAATTTCCATTTCTATCTCTACTTCTCTGAGGTTTTCTATCAACCACTTTACCTGTTCTTGTTGCAACTTCCTTTGCAACTTAGGCCACTTCACTGGCTTCCTCTTCAAGACCCATCCTTGTCTTTGGTTCTCCTCTAGCAGCATTTCTAACACATCAATTTCTTCTATTATCTCAATTATTCCCTTGTTAATCTCTGCTTGTCTCATATGTTTCCTATGGATTGTTTGAGCACTCTTCTCCTTCATCTTGTAGTCTTCTTCTGAACCTTCCATATGAATTTCCATAGCCATCTTCTCTTCTATGTGAGCTTTACACCTAAAACCAATCAACTTCCTTCTAAGTTGATCTCCTCACCAAGCTTCTCCTCTGCCTGGTCTCCAAGTCCTTTTTCCTTAGAACTTGTGCTGAGCAATATAGCTCTCTCTATCTAGTTTCTACACTCACTACTCTTAAGGACTCCTATGTCCCCATCTATTCCAAGCCTCAGTTGGAATAAGGTTCTGCTACAATCTCTAAGAACTTCCCAAAAGTTCTTCTACAGTCTCATTGCTGTAATCTGGTGCCAAAATTGCATTCATTCAACTAATACTACTTTCATACCTTCTGTATCATAAATCATCCTTCTCGCATGAAATTTTCTTCCTTTTCCCTGTTTTGATACCAAAATTGATGCAACCCTAAGGCCGTCATAAGCTAAACACCTTATCGGGACATAATTTTCCCCTTATTAAGATTTATACGCACCCATATATATATCGGAAGTGTTCTTTGCAATTAAACCCCATGACATTACCCTTTTCACACAATACACAACAATACGGAAATACATAAGGATGCCTAAAAAAACCCACTTGAACCTTTTATCTAGACTTCAAATACAATATACCCGCATTTAATATTCTATTAGGTCCACTCATCACCCCTTCCCTTTTGTCTATCGCAACATCGCTCTTGCGACTATCACAAATACATAATACTGGGTTATATTGAAATACACGGAAACAAATAGAAGATCCGATCGAAAGCCTTAAGGTCAGATCTCATAATTTATATATTCACGTTTAGAATTCTGTCGAGTCTGTCCATCCTTTAAGCCATTCCTCCGCACTGCGATAAGCCTGAACTCAAATTTCCGATTTATCGCTATCGCATTATCAGCCTATCGATGGTTGCAAGATCTGCACTATCAGCGCTTCCCTTTGGTAGGGGTCTGATGCGATTATCGCTAATCGCTATTGGCAATCGACACTTCTTAACACTTCACTACTTCCGCTCCTGAACGCCGATGTGATATGTCGGCAATTGCAAATCGCAAAGGTTTGGGGATAGACTTTTGACATACACTAATTTGCTTTTGCGATACGATAATAAGTTCGGACCCGATAAGTCCCAAAACTCCTGTTTGTAATATTTCAAGTCCGGCTTTCTGGATCCACTAAGTGTTTTGCTTGATTTCTCTGTGTAAATGGGATTTCCACTTGCAGACTCAAACTATACCAAATTCTTCTTAAACACGGGGTTTTATACTGCAAAGTATGGGAACAGAACTTAATATGATTCAACTCCATATACACATAAAACACATGCATGCATAATTCGATTTCTATAGATTTGATAAGGAAATTACACAGACAACATATTTATTCACTATTTAACAGGACTAAAGAGTCTTGGCCTTGGCCTGATTATAACAAAGAAAGACCTATGTTTCATATGCTATCCACATGCAATCTGCTCTCGCTCTACTCTGTCCTCCCTCAATCCTCTTTGGCCTGATTCTACAAATTAGTGGCCTATGTTCCTAATTTTCTTGTGGGCTCACAATTCCCTCGTGAATCCTCTCTCTCTCTCTCCCTTTTTAGAAAAGAAAGGAAATCGCATATATGTTCTATCTAACAGTTTCCTTCACAATTGAAGAGATAGACTACATATTCAGAAATCAAATCCTATCCTAATATAAACAATTCTAACTACTTAGCTTGATCTCCACGCAGGGAGGATCACTTTCCACTTATTTCCCCATTTCATTTTAGAATTAGACAATAATTAAATACTTACATACTTTGCAATTAATAAAATCAACAACTAAGTCTTCCTCCAAACTTTCATTAACCACGACATGTGACCACTCCATCACATTGCTGACTAGGCCTAGATGCTCCTGCATCATAGTGACTACAACATGGGTGCAATTATCATGCAACATTGTAAGCCTATCTGTTTTCATTCAGAAACTTTTAATAGTGCAGTGATTAACTATCCTACATATGAAAAGGAATTGTATGCATTGGTGCAAAGTGTGAAAAAGTGTAAACACTACCTGATGGGTAAGGAAACAATCATTCATACTGATCATCAACCATTATAATACTTGCAATCTCAATCAAAGTTGCAGGAATCAAGGCACTTCCGATGGATGGGTTTTCTTCAACAATTCCACTTGGTAATAAGGTATAAGAAAGGTATCTACAATAAAGTTGTTGATATGATTTCTAGGCCTTTTTTTAGTGCAACTACTTTACTCAAGCATAATTATGTTTTATGTGAAAGTTAGATTGAGTAATATGCATTAAATAATGACTTTCAAGATGTTTATGCAAGCTTGAGTCAAGGTAACCAAGTAGAGGAATTGGATTATCATTTGCATGATAACTTGTTGTACCATATTGGCAAGCTTTGTATTCCACAGGGAGAAAGAGTTAACATCATAAGAGAGGCACATACTTATCTTATTGTTGGTCATTTTGGTGTGAGTATGATGGTGGCACATCTATAGAGGTGTTGTTATTGGCCTCATATGATTGGAAGTGTGTCTCATTTTATTAAGGGATGTTCATTTTGTGCAATCAGTAAGCCTAGAAATAGCAAGTTAGGATTGTACACATGACTTCCGGTTCCTTCATGACCATGGGAGAGTGTTTCTATGGATTTTGTAGGAGGTCTTCCATTGTCAAAAAGTGGTCGTGATTATTTGTATGTAGTTGTGGATAGGTTCAACAAAATGTGTATTTTGATGCCATGTAAAAAGCAAGTTACAACTAAATAAATTGCCCAGTTATTCTTTCAGAATGTATGGGTGCCTTTTGGATTGCCCACATCCATTGTTAGTGATCGTGATTCTTGCTTTGTTGGGAATTTTTTGTCAAACTTGTGGGGATTCATGGACACCAGACTGAAAAAGTGTGCAATTTTTCATCCACAAATAGATGGTCAAACTGAGGTGGTGAAAAAAATAGTAATGGATATTCTTTGTGGGTACTCCAACAAGCATCCTGAGTTGACAGATGAACATTTGCACTATATTCAGCATGCTCACAATTGGGCCAAGCACTCTTCAACTTAAACATTACCATTTGAAGCATGTTTGGGATACATGCCTAAATCTCCTTTGGATTTTATTTTTGGCAAAGGTGTTGCTATTGATGGTCATAATGACATAGACAAAGAAAGAAATTTCATTGAACAAATCAAATTGGTACACCAAAAAGTTCAAGAACAACTTGAAAAGAGCCAAGGCAAGTACAAAGAAATGCCTGACGAGAACCGAGAAGATCAAAAGTTCCTATTCGGTGATGAAGTTTGGTTTCACATCAGCAAAGGAAGGCTCCAAGGAGAAGGTAAAAAGCTAAAACCAATTAGATATGGTCCATTCAGAATTTTGGAAAAGATTGGTAACAATGCCTTCACATTGGATTTGCCTTCATATATGAAACTTTATGTTGTTGTTAATGTTGAGAATTTAAGGCTGTATGAGAATCCTTTGATTGAAGATCAAGGAGAGAATGTTCAAATTCCATATATTGAAGACTTTTTTCTAGAATTCCTTGATGAGCTTCAATAAGGCACTATACTTGAAAAAAGAATAAGAACATCAAAAAGGGGAAGTGTTTATTATCTTCGAGTAGGACTCAAGGGTAAAAATCATTCAAAAGACAAATGGATAGAGATTGGAAAGGTGAGGAAACTGTACCCTCACCTGTTAGACACCTAAAAGTGATCTTTTGCGGTCCAAAAGGCTTCCAGTCAGGTGGAGTGACCAGGTGCTCAAAATTATGCTCAAAAATCAAAGTTGACAGAATGGTGTGGAACTTAAACGATCGCGTAGTGCTCATCATCCTAAATCTAACGTAACGCATTTCACGTGAAACAGACACTGTATGCTCCCAGAAACACGATCTGTTCAGTTTATCAAACAAGGAAAAATTTTGCAAGTCGCTAACAAGGATGCTAACTGGGCATCCATACTGGCTAGATGGCAAGTAGAATATTTTTGGAATATTCCTAAAATATTCTAAAAATATTCTTTTGAGTTGGTGAAGTCCTACTAGTCCATGTGTTTGGGTTCGGGCCAATCAGAAGGTGACATGTCGCTGAGTTGGAAGCTGCCACATGTCCTCTGAAAGGCATATTAATTTTTTTTTTGATAGACAAGGCTAAGGTCGAGCTCAACCCTATGACCTCCCACACAACAGACCAACGCCTTACCACTCCACCTATAGGTTATGACTTAACCCTTAATGGTTGTGGGTTTATGATAGTGTTTATCGTTGCCAAGGTTTGGGGGCAAGCAGACTTAACCACCCCCCCATTTGAACACATCACTGTCAAGCCTTGACCATTTTATGTATCTGCACTATGATAACTACTAGCCTAATCGCTAGTCCAAGAATCGCATGTGAACACCTATCTACCCAGTCACAGACATTTGTTGTGATAGCTTAGGTCATTGCCACTGCAAACCACCAGACCACATGTGAACACTCTGCCTCAATCTACTAGCAGTTACCGTAACCATCAGAGAGAGGGGGCTAGCATCAGGGGTTGGCCCCTGGGCACATGGTCCCCATATGACCCAGATTTTGGTTCTAAGGCTTTGGCGGAAAAATTAATGGTATTACAAATCTACACGAAATCCAAGGAATTTGTTGCTCCATTAGCAAAAAATGGGGTGAATTTGTAGGATGATGTTGGATTTGGTGCAAATTGTGGAGCGAATAATGGAAAAACTAGGAGAGGTCATAACTTCTCTAGTTTTTGACCAAAATGTATGCAAAAAGAAGCTAGGTAGCCATTTTTGGACATTCTGAACTCATTGGAGTAGGTTTTAGAAACATTCGAGCATTGTAAACACATATTTTTACACTTTTAATCATAATAGAGAATCCCAAGCCATTGGAAGCTGGACCAAGGAGACATAGCCTAGGAAGGGTGAACTCCTTTATCATGTTCCTGTTGTTATATGTTTTTGGTGATGTTCTATACATGTTTATGTTGTTGTTCAATCTCTTATTTATGTTCAAATTTCTCATAAAATTAACATAAAAAATTATTTTACACTTGCAAAATTCATGAGTCCTTAAGCATAATGAAAGCATTTTGTTTCTGATCTGAGGAGGATCTTAGCATAGCAATCTAATATTCTAAATCAGATCAGTAATGATGTGGCACCCTAAGGTGAGGAAACGTGGTAGTTGGATTTAGTATTTTTGGGTTGAAAAGTGGCCCTTTTCCATGAGACACATGGGAGTGATGTGGCAGTGACATGGAATGATAGGTGGTAGAGAATTGGCCTGAAAATGGGTGGCAATGACATAAAAAGTGAGGTGGTAGAGCTTCAGGACTAGTGCCATGGAGTGGCTTTGCAAGGCTCCAGCGTTAATAAATTTGACTAATAAGTGGTGAAGCGATAATTAGAGCTGAGCAAGAAGGAAGTGACTGATAGATGCAAGAGTCTACATCTTGTGACAGTTCTTTCTACCAGACCACTAGTTGAGGGTAGATAGAGCTCAAGCTTGGGCGATGAGTGGTGAGTGGTATAAAAATATTTCCCCATCATATGTAATAGGTAAATTTGACGACAGTGAATGGTTCTATCAATTGGAGCACCATTGGACGCAGTTGTAATTGATGAGCTACGAGTGGTAGATATTTAATAACATCAATTTCAATTCATCAAATGACATAAAGCATAACCTCCATATAGTTCATATAGTTGCGGGGGGCGGCCAGCTAAAGTGGTTTTTCCACCATCAGTTCTAGTTGGATAATGAGATATGTTGGTGTGCATTAATAATGTGTGATTTTTTTAAGTGCATATACAATAAGTTGAGCCTACTCTTTTTTTAAAGTTTCGATACTTAGGCGGTACCTAAAGTGTCTTCTATGTTATTGATGTTAATTAGATAAAATGGCATGCTTTTGAAGTTGTTGGTTATTTATCCTATGCACTTAAGCATCCTTGGGGCTTAAGCATTTGGTACTAACCCTAGGTTATGAAGCGTTACATATTAAATCACTTGGAGCTAATAAATGGAAATTCAAATGTCTAGGAACTTCTTTCATATATGTGGACCCATATACCGATTTGCAAAAGGAATATTTTTGGATAGGGTCATATCATATGGTCATGTGAATGCAAAGACAAGCCTTTAAGGAGCCAAGGGAATATGAAAATACTATGGATCATTCGAACCAAATTTCCATAAGAAAAAAAAAAATTGTTATTCGAACTAAATTTTGGCCATGCTACTATTGAACTAGTTGAGTATAAATACACAAGAGAGGTTTGGAACTGTAGTTTGGTCTAGGTCAATTGAGATATAGTGGTTTCTCCTGTGTGTAATCATGGTTGCAGTTTTGTGGTGTGAAAGTACAAAATAAGCCTGAGGCATGAAATATGTGGAGGACGTGTGATTGCATAAGAGGTTAGAAGATAAAGTCAAGTAATACATTAAAATCCATTCGATCCAAGGGCAATTGAATTCTGTGAAATATAGGAGAAACATAGAAGGAATGGGGATGAATCTAAGATGGAGAGATGGAATAGGGAGTGGTGTGTAGAACAAAAGAGCAACACAAATGAGAGCTAAAGAAATAAAAATATATTTCAGTTAATAACTTACGTTTGGTGCCATAAAACATTTTAGGGGGTTGGTTCCTCCCTATAGTTGGTTCCATAAAATAAATATAACAATAGGTTGGTGCCTACAAAATCATTCATAATAAAGGAAGTTACACACACACACACACTCACACACACATATGTGGTGTATTTTCATGTTGTTGATGTGATTAATATAATATGTGCATTGAAGTGTTTTGATTAGTTAAAATTGATCATTATATTGATTCACCCCCTCCCCAACCTTCTCAACATAATCATATTTCCAACATAACCCCCTATCTCAAGCCCATATACATTTAAACCACTATACCCTAAATGACTTATGATCCCAAAGCCATGTACACCGAATCCTATATTCCTAGTCCTAATTTGAATCTCGATACATCGAACTTATTAATCATGAACCCCTTAACACATAACCTACTATCCCTCTATGATGAAATCATAAATAATTAATTTACTAACTTCACCAACTTGAATCCCTTAGACACCTAATTCACTAATTGTCCTAACCAAAATCCTTAACTTTTAGCCCACCACAACACACCATAAGGTCATCAGTATCCCCAACCCTACTATAACCTGAAAGTGACTATCACCAACATCAATAGGTAACAATATTTCTTAGATGGTCAGTAATGGTGTTATTTGCAATCCTACCAATAAAGGACGATCACTTATGCGTTTTTTTGTAACTAAATGGTGATGATATTACAAATCATGTAATTTACACATTTTTCAATAATGTTATTGATGATAGGCACTAAATGCCATCAAAAAACTAGATCTAGTGATGAAGGCGACGTGAAAGGATCATATAATAGGATAAATAATTACAACATTGTTATATGACTATTGAATCCACTCACTTTTACTTAAGATGTTAACTAAGGAGCATAATATTTTGAGATGTTGTCCATTATATATGCAACCATGAAGGATTCAAAATCTCCTGAAATGTGGTTTCTCTTAAACTTTGAATGTCGTGGAATATTAATTCAATTAACCAATTACAAGTAAATAAAACACTTTAAAAAAGTAAGTCTAAGTTAATGAAAACAAGTGAATTAATTCATTTTCCAACCACATGTTGTGGCATGACACACACCACTTAGAGTAGAAAATCTATTCAATAGAAAGTGAAAAATTATTTTAGAGCATGTTTTTAAACTAGTACGTTGATTCCTTGATCAACCATATGGTTGTGTCATACTAGAAAAGAAATCCATAAGTAGTTATAGCTACATAATGAATGCACAATTAGATATTTAGCTATGAAATGTCCACCTAGAGAATCTATGAATTCATAAAAGGTGCATCTAATATAAAGAAAAACAAAAACAAAAAAAAAAAATACAATAAAAAAATGAGAAAAGGCAACGAAATTAAGAAAATAAATAATAAGGAATCTAATCTATGAACATATGGGATTCTTGAACACTAATTGCAACTTCAAAGCAAGTACTTACTTTGAAATGTTGAATTGTGTGATAAACTAGTTTGCCTACTAGTTAGAGAAGGGAAAGAGAGAAAATACAAAAGCGATAAAACATATTTAAGGAAATATCTGAAGTCTTTAAGACACAAGAAACAACCTCTTTGGTCATAAAATAATTCAACATCCAACATCCACCCTAGTGCAATGAATGCCCAAAATATGCAAAGTTTCATGAAAAAAGAAGATAAATAAATATGGTAAAGGCTTGAGAAAGGCTTCCTACACAGAGAAGTGATGCAATAAAATTTGTCAGGGTTGAGGATGCTCGTTGGAAGCAAACAAATGCTTGTGATTTTTTGAAGTGACTTCATTGGGGTTATGGATGCTCACTAGTAGCAAAGCAACACTAGAGTCTCATGTCAAACTTTTGAACATTTTAAAACTCACATATATATTACCCCTAACCCTTATCAAACCAGTTAATGTCTAATTAAAGGTCTTTTAATATGTTGTGAATCAAGACAATGATTGTGACAGAGAGACTAAACCTATACCCGGGGTTGAACAATGAAATTAGTGTGATCTATGGATCTAAGTAAATATTTCCTAAGGATCATACTTAAATCTAAATAAGGGCTAAACAAAGATGTTGAGGTTCGACCCATGAATCGCCTATTGTTGTGGTGGCTACAACAACACCCCAAATTTTTGACACTCTAAAATTTAGAGCCCCCCTTTTGAACTCCTCAGAAAATGAATTTCAAAGGTTATCCTAAACTTATTTGCCTCTAAGATTCTTCTAAATCCTTTCTTCACTTTAACTTTTCCCAAAAAACCCATTCAAAAAATTTTGTGATCAATCACACTACTCAGTCGCATTTCAAACCCCTCATTAGTGGAATTTCAAAGTCTAAGATGGGCCTCCTAAGGAAATTATAAAATAATAGTGGAAATAATAAAATAAGATTAGATTACATCATCAAATTTTAGAGGGAAAAAAGAAAAACTATTTTGTCAACCCATATTTTCAACTTATCTCCCTATGGGTTTTTTACTCAAATTTAGAGTGGAAACAATCATTTGATGCAAAATTTGATTCCTCAAGGAGTAACAATGTTTCATACTTTCGAATGGACCCTCCTACACGAAAAATGAGAAGTACATGAAAAAACATGATTGTAATAACATTTTTTCATGTATTTCTCATTTTTCGTGTAGCAGGGTCCATAGAAAATATGCAACATGGGTACTCCTTGGATGAGGAATCAAATTTTGCATCCAATGAGTACTCCTGCTCGAAATTTGAGTAAGACAGAAGGGAGATAATTTGAAAATACGAGTTGAAAATGTAGTTTTTTTTTTTTTTTAAACTACTTTTAATCTTTTACTTCAAAAATGGTGAATCTACCCCCATGGTTGACATCACTACCTTGAATCCTATTGGTTCTTATAAAGTTTATTTTGGTTGTACAATTTTTTTAGGAGGCCCATTTTATGCCTCAAAATTCCCCTAATGCACCATAGATTTTCACTGCAAATTACAATACGAACCCATCTGTCTCTTGATGATGTAGTATATGGTTGCGTGATGCCTCACTATAAATAAATTTGCAACCCCATGATCTCAAATGTGACTTTGTGGCTATTTACTCGACCTGTGATAACTAGACTCCACCACACCGCCTCTTACCATACCAAAAATTTTCTTGTGGTTGTACATTTAATGAGCCTTCCTCTACACATGTGACGAAAAATGTATATAAATCCCCCCTCACCCCCCATGCCAATTAATTTTCACACTGCATAGTTTTCTCTCAACCTATGAGGAGCTCATTTGCATCTACATTATGTGATTATGGTTAGCGGTTGGTTATAATTTAGTAGCATATCCCTATATTGTAGTTTGTGATTGTAGTTTATGTTTTGTTTCCTTGTCGTTTGGGTTACCCCACCATTCCACCTTCCCAATGTTTTGCCTTCCTTTGACTCTTAACCATATTAAACCAATTACATTGACAAAATTATTACAAACATTTTGGGCTAATGAGCCAATCCTTTCCCTATGAGTATTCAAGGTTTCAATCCTTGAACCCTACCTTACCCTACCTCACCATACGAAAAAAATCCAGGGCATCTCTTCCCCTTCTCATCACGAATCATGAATCACGACCACATGTCACAGAGGAACCTATCCTTTTCTCTACCCTCACAATCTGTGGCTAAGCTACCACTCACTGTAAACTGCTAGTAAAAATCATAGTTAAATCTCACCTTTTATCTAACATTGTGGTCTACAACCTCAATCATGTCTCCCATCTAATCTTGTAATCTTTGGCTAAGATACTAGTCACCACAATTTGTTATCACATGTCACAGCTTAAACCCACCTACAACATACCCTAACCTATACCATACACAAGTTGATGGACAATTGTACCAATTCATCATGCATTATGAGAATAGATGTGCCACTTAAAGGGTACTTCCCTACCTAGACTACAAATTCTTGATTTTCAAGCAATGTGTTTTAGTTGCTGCAACACCCTCCAAAATTTTGGCTTACACTCAATTTCGGAGCCTTGCTTGGTCTTGTACATTGTTGTCACAAACATTAGAGCTTATGTCATGAGCTTTCTTGTAGTGTTTTGTTCCCTTTCGCATGTTGGGTTAACTGTCATCTTTCAACATGCTTGGTTGTCACACAACGTTTACAAGCCTATTTTGATGGTTTCAAATATCTGTCTTTGTGTATATGATTTTTTTACTATGTAAACATTTGTCACACTTATCCACAAAGTTTTAAGCATTGTCACAAAATTGTCGTCATGGTCGTCCCAAAGTCTATCTTAAGTGTCACACTTATCGTAAAGTTGTCGGATGAAGGGAGATAATTTGTTCATATTTTCAGATGATCTATGTTGTCATGTCATCAAAGTATTCTAACTATGTGATCACAGTTAAGGTTCATCACAGTTCATCACCTATCTCACTGATACCACACTTAGCCATTTTCGTAAAAACTTCCCAACTGAACAACCTAGCCTCTCCAAGCCTCTCTTGAGCTGCGCACTACGCGGACTCAACCCTCTATCTATGACCTTAATGCTTGACACTACGCAATGCGCAATTCCTGTCTCCTAAGATTGCTGCACTATATATTTTATGTGCCCAAGCTCTAGCCTTGACCTCCAGAATTATGCAGTCATGTCCTCTAGCCCAACTTAATCTGCGCACTTTTCATCCTCAAGCCTCAAGCTCATCCCCTGAGTCCTTGAGTTGTGTAGTAACCCAACCTCCCTTGACTCCCAGAATTACATAGTTTCTCTCCCAGTTTCCATTCCCTCAACCTGTCCCCAATGACCCTAGGAACTGCGAAGTCTTGCCCCTTAGGCTTGCCTGGGTTGCACACTGCATTGTCTCAGAGCTCAAGATTTTCCCCTAGCTACTGGAACTACACACTACGCAGTCACTGAGTCCCTCTTCCTAGCCTACCACTTGTTTCAGGTTTAGTTGGAGGATCAAAATGCATCATGTTAGACTAGGGGGTTTTCAGATTGATGCCATCTCATCATGAGTGAATTGCAGGAAAAGGTACCCTATCATGTCATGTAAAGATAATGGAGAAGGAGAATAAGGAGGGAATCATGCCTAAATATTCCCTTATAAGTAAACTTATAGGTTGATCTATCAATTGAAAGTGAAGGGACACTAGTTTGTGACCATTATCCAAGACTGGATATCTTTGAAGATTCCACATCACTAAGGCATGAATAGGTGGAGAGAAAGCATATTCAGGAAGACATCCAACACTAACAACAACAGTGACTTGGCATTGCCACAACATTAAGCAATCCATGTCAGTAATGTCATGTCATGTCATGTCATGTCATGAGCCGTCATATTCCACTTCAGTATTGTTGATCATGTATATTGTATTCAAAATGTATTGTAAAGTGAAAGTCCAAAGGACACACATGGAATGCAAAGAGTCATGTAAGTTGAAAATTCATAGAAAGTCAAACAATCATGGGGGTAGTCAAAGAGTCCCCCATGGTTATATATGCTCCCTCATTATATGAGAAAAAGAATTTTAACTTTGGCTCCTCCCGCAAGGCATTAGAGAGATCAACTAGTTCTTTGAGGAGGAAGGAGTGGCTCCAATGCTCCACTACTAGAGCTATTGATGTATATTATAAACATGTGCCTTGGAACTTTTACTTAATAACAAAAACCTTCAAGGCCAACACATTCTCCATGCATGGATTATGAATGTTTGTAATACTATTTTGCAGATGTTTGTATTTCATTTTTGCTTTCATATGTTCTAAGATAGTTTAACTATTTCGGTTATTTTAGTACTTATCTCATTAAGAATGTGTTGTTATGGTTGTAATTGTTGTCCCATCCCTATGGACTATTATAGGATATTAGACATATATTTCTTCATTTGTTTGGTTGTAACGATCATTGCATCTACTATGGACTATTCCGTTGGATGTTAGACTGAACCTTTCGGTTCATGTGTGTCTCTTCTTGGGCGGTACTATTAGCTCTCAATTAGAGGCTCACTTTCCTCCCCTCTTCACAGTAGAACCTTGACACATTTGCAACTGAATACTCACTAGGCACACCTTTTTTCTTTTCGAAGATACCATTGCATCCGTCTCTCTTGTTGATAGTTAGAGCCAAGGAAAATCTTTAAGGATTTGGCAACCAGGCCTTTATATCCGATGGGACTCCTACACCAAACGATGTGAGGTATAATTGGGACTTCATATCGAGGAGATCCCCTTAATGTTGGTGGGTCTAACACCATCAACATTTCTGGCATTAGAAGGAGGGAAAGTGTTTTATGGATGATAACCCCACCAACCCCAACATATCATTCTCTGGTCAAGCAAGCAATGTTCATTGCACCTCCGCTACTCGTATTTATGAAGTTGGTAACTCTTCTCAGCTTAAGCCTGAACAAACTTGTGAAATCCCATGCTATGAGATTCGGGCCATTTGTCCTATAACCCGTCAATTTGCAAAAGTTGTTGGATTGATCCCAAGAGTACTTAGTCTTACATACTCTAAGAAGAAGAACAAAACCATCCGCACGGGGATAATGGTTTCTACTCCTGAAGATTTGGTTCTTTCCATCGTTGAAGAATTAGCAAACTCTGTGGAGAACAAAGAAGAGCCTCCACTCTTTCACAGTGGTGATGGAGATAACCTTGTACTCTCAGACACAACTTTCTGGTAGTCAGTGGGAGAAGAGGAAGAGGAAGAAGAGCCATCAGATTCCGAGAAAGAAGAGGAGGAGAGCAAAGAAGAAGACATGGCAGACAAAGATCTAGATTAGATGACTCAAGACCCACTTTCACTTTCGGGTGTTTTACACAAGATTCCAAAGCATTCAGAGAAGCTCTTAATGAAGTATGACCTTGATAAAATAGTGAAGGCTGAAGACCGTCTCAAAAACTTTTACCTACATTTGTAGACTCTTGAGGTACATCACGATGATGTTGCATGTATAAATTTTCCATGTACCTTGGATGGTAGAGCAGTTGTATGGTATCACAACCTTCCCCTGAACTCTATCCAGAATTGGAGGGGGTTTAAAAAATCTTCCTTGAAAATTTTGCTAAGGATAATACCCTTGCCATGTTATTGAAGGAGTTGTGTAATCTTAAGATAGAGAAAAAGGAGAAGGTGAAAGACTTCAATTAGAGGTTCAATTGCATCTTGAATAAATTTCCAGAAAACACAAAACCTCATGACTCCATCACAATATATTACTACACTTGTGCTTTTCCAACAAGCATTACACAGTTTGTGAAGCGAACTGCAAAACAAACATAATTTAATGGAAAATTATGAAGAGGCTATCACTATTGAGAAGGAATTGCATACAATTGGAGTAATCTCGGACGATGAACCAAAAAAAGACTCCAAAGACATAGGTAAATGACAACTAATCGCGCTCGTCGAAGTGACAAGGCAACAAAGCTAGGGAGCCCAATAATACTAATTTAGAGTAGTAGATTAAGGAGAGAGACTGAAAAGAAGCACTGAACATCAACTAAGTAATGCAGATCAGAGCACCGAAGGAATGGAAGAGAAGGCAAGACGATCTACGTACCGCATGAGTGGTTATGCTATAAGCCTGTTTAACTGCAACATCATTGATCAGTTGGCAATTGTTCTGTACCAGCCATTTCTAGAGCCAAAGGTTGTGAAAAAATGTCCAGTCCCTAGTAATGATACTCTGTCATCTTTCTTATCAGCAACAAATGCTATTAAGGTATGTCATGCAATAGTAGTGAACTTTTATAAACTCTTCAAATCAATCTCTAACTGTTCGGTGGATTGAATCTTTGTGATAGTTTTCTCTTAGCCTATTCCTTTTCCTATATCAACTCTACCTATAAGCCACAGATAAATGGAATATGCACACTAGCACAACCACCCATCTATGCCTAGGTTTACATATGTACTTTTGGTGTGAATTGTCTATTATAAAAACAACCCTACAACCAATTAGAACAAATATCCAATTTATTTATTAGAGACAATATACATTGAATTGTATTTAAGTTAATTAGGATTATTTCCATTTATATTTGATAGTTAACTAAAGATATGGGAGTTAACTAGGACTATTTCGACTTACATGAAATAGTTACTGATGATATCTCAACTTACATGAGATAGTTAACTGATGACTCACTACTTAATTAGCACTAGTGTCATTTTTTTGGTGAATTGTATTCTCTCAATTTTTTTTGTATGCACCAAAAGAATTCATTAATTCATTTCTCTATATATTTTATTTCTTCTTTCTTTATCAGTTTTGTTCATTTCTTTCTAGTTAGATCCAACCTATGCAAATTCAGCCACTCTAATTCAATCATCATTTCATTGAATCTGTTTGTAACAAATGGTACTTTAATTAATGATTTTTTTTTGGTACAGGTGGTAGTGCTGAGGGTGTCTCTCCATTCCCAGGGCTGTGCTAGGAAAGTAAGAAAACACATTTCAAAGATTGAAGGTAAGAAAATTTAGGATAGCATTTTCTCTTGTTTGGATAAATTTATTTAGATTGTAGATTGTGGAAATATTTTGAAATTTGATAAAAACATTAAAAAAAAAAAAAAAAAAAAAATCAAAGTGAAATCAATTGTTTGATTTACTCCTCTCTGTCAAAATCTACAATCCAAATAAAAATGACAATGACAAGGAAACATTAACAATGACCCAAGAACCAATTTAGATTCTATATTTCAATCAAGTACGGCAGAGATTTGAGACTTGGTTCACTGTTATGCACATGACATTGGTGTTGCATAAGTGAAATATGCTGAAATTTAGTCTGCCAATGGACTTTAAATGAGCGGGGATGTATATGCACACTCTTGGATTTTAGCAGGCCTCTATGGGCAAATACAAGCCCCACTCATTTAATACCCATTAGCAAGCCACATATTTGTTACCAAGTCAGATATGCCAAGGTTGAACTCATCCTCTTGTTGTGGTATATGTACGCCAGGTGTGACATCGTTCAGCATAGATGATTTTGAGCAGGACCTCAGCAGCTATAACAAAACAGGGAGCACCATTTGATGTCAGTGGTTGTTATTACACAAGTATATTGTAGAGTTTTACCAACAGATCTAGTGTGAGCTTTCTTGAGATTTTTGTATGAAAGCCATGTACTTAATGTTGAGGAGGAGTGACTTAGCGTGATAATTTTGGACCTTTTTGTTTTAATGATTATTATGCATACGTCTGAGATATAGTCCGTTGGGTTTATATATAGAGGCACTTGATGATAATATACTTATGGTGTGGTTGTGTTCCATTTTCATGGTTGTTCCGGCCGTGATGAATGATTGAATTGTCTACTTCGGCGAGAATTTCAATTAAAAATAACGTTCATTGCAATTGGTTTTACAACATTATTTATATGAGATTGATACCTATATGCATTATGAAGGGTTGATTATTAAGAGATTCATATCTAATGCTATATATATATATATAATTGTTTTTTTTAAATAGTTAAAATTGAATTAGGTTTAGAATTGCACTATATATTTATTATTGTTTGAGTTACGATTTTATAATAAATAAGTTTCAAAACTGTTATAAGTAAATTTGAATTTATATTTATTATATTAGAATATTAAGGTAGAGAAGAAGTCAAGAATAAAAATAATATTTAACATTAGAATAAGAAAAGTTAAAAAGTGTTTAAAATTTGGTTGATAGAATATTAAAGAAAAAAATATTTAATATTAAAATAAAATGAGTAAATGTGTGTAAAGTTTTTGTTGATAAAATGTTAAAGATAAGAAGAATATTTAAATTTGGAATAACATAGTTATAAAGATGTTTATATATATTTTTAGAATATTAAAGATAAGAAGCACATTTAAGATTGGAATAAAATGGGAAATTTATGAAAGGGTTTTGTCCGTAGAATTTTAAAGATAAGAAGAATAATCAACATTGAAATAAGATGGTTAGGGTATAGAATTTTATGGATAATGAATAAAAATAAAAAAAGAATATTAAAATTGGAATAAAGTATTTAATAAAAAAATAAAAAAATTGTTGATAGAATATTGATATAAATAAAAGTGAAAGTATAAAATATGAGTTTTGCAAATTTTTTAAGGTAGGAAAGGAATATATATATATATATATATATATATATATATATATATTATATATATATGTTGGACACCTAATTTTCAATGGGTCAGTGTGGAAGTCGAATAGACAAAAAAAAAGTCCAAGAAACCTTGGGATGTGAAACCCAACAGTCAAACAATGTACTATAAATGTATATCAGTTGTTAATAAAATATGTATTCTCATGTTTTATCTTTCCTATTTGTTGTTGCCCATGTGTGTTTAACATGGTATCAGAGCCATGATGTGTGGCCTTCTCCCACCATTAGTTGAGTGGTCTTCTTCAAACTAGATGCATTGCCATTGTGCACTATTTCAGTTGTCCTCTCTGCCTTTTGCACCATCCTTCCTACAAAAATGTTACATTTACCTCATAGTGAATCTTGTCAGCTATATTGTAGTCACGATTTCTGCCTATATTCAGCATTTCTGCAGCCTGACATATCTGACCTCTGCGTTTGTCCCTTTAGGAGTAACTAAAATATTTCTCTACAAAAATCTGCATACATTATTTTTCTGGTGTTAGTACAATCACTTAGGCCAAAACGGCTCCACAATTCATGCGTTATCAATGCTCCCATATATGTTTTACGCTGCCCATATATTTACACTCAGTAATTGTTGTCAATGTTTAACACAACTCCATTGTTTAACGCTGCTCCAATAGAGGTATATACCAACGTTGTCCATATTCATTTAAACATTTGCGTTGCTCACCTCTACCATTTCAAAATGACTGCTACCTCTTAGTGATGGCTTTAGACTGCCACCTTCTAACTCCCGACAAGTACCCCATGCTCGAGATATGTTTCTAGAAGTGCTCGATTCTAATATCTCAGGAATGACTACAGCTCTGTGTAGTTGTTTTATAGCGCCTGCATCTTCTTGTTGAGTATTAGAACTGTTATTCAAATGATTCAAATGATACAAACCTCACCTGAAGTCTTTCCATGAGTGGGATGGACACTAACATCTGTAATGATGGACTCTAAGAATGGATGTTCACTCTTTCATATTGGGTTTGTTCCTAAAAAACCTCTGTTTATCTACAGAGGCTATTAAAATGTCAGGCCAGGTAGTTCTTAGTTATTAGATGTAGGGTTGAAAGATGCATTTATCATATCTCTTAATAAGTCTAAATTAATTGATGCCACCAGAAAAGGTAGCATTGCTCGATTCATTAACCATTCTTGTGAACCAAATTGTGAAACTCGAAAGTGGACAGTCTTTGGAAAAGGTCAGGTTGGAATTTTTGCAAAGCAGGACATCCCTTGTGGTACAGAGTTATCATATGATTATATGGTGGTGCCAAGGTTTGGATGTCTATGTGGAGCCACTGTCCAATTTCCTGAAACAGGCAAAAGTGTGCAAGAAACTAAAAATGACAGCTGCAAAAAGGCATTCTATTTAGACGCAAAACTGTTCGTCGGAGGTCACCACGTGGGAGGTCATCGCTCAAGGAGTCTTATCAAGAGAAGATACTGAACGGTGAGATCTATAATAGCTGGTAGTTGATTTGAGTTATTACTAGTCTGTGCGTGACTAATTGAGTTGGTTTGAGTTGGTTTTGGTATCTGGTATGTATTATTTCATAATGCATATTCTCAACCTGTTAATTTGTACTGAAGGATGATGTAATTAAAGCACTTTGAACAGATATGCGTTGAGATTGAGACCCTTCATCTGTAATTGTGACATGAAAGAAAGTCTATCTTTCAGAAACTGCCACACTTCGAATTTCCCTTAATTCTTGTACAGTTGTAATTGCTTATTAACAAATGTTAAGCGCTATATATACCTCAGTTCAGTGCGTTGTACAATTATGTAGTCTCGGGTATTGACATTTGTTGTCCAGTTGAAATTGCTGACCAGTCATATCAGATATATTTTTTCCCATTAGGAGTAAAATTTTGTAGCAGAAGTTTTTGCTACAGCGTGCATCCAAAGTATTAGCAGTTTATTTCAGTCTCCGTATGATGTATCCTTCAAGCAGTTCATTGCAGTCACCATGTGTTGGAATGGTGTTGTATTGAACTATTGATGCGTTGAACCCATGACCATTGTGCAAATAATTTGAGACATGCGATATGCTTCGGTGATTTGACATAGAAGATTCTAATGAGAAGGTTGCTTTAATTTTTGGGGTGATATCAGTGTTATATGCACTAGATTCTCTGCTATTTGTTTGCAAAAACAATTCAGATTTATGATTGTTTTGCTTGTTGTTTTTGGCATTGCAATACAGTAAAGGACAAACACATGTATAAATTACAACATGTGCTAACTTGAAGTGCTTTCAATTTCCTTCAAATAATCAAAATATGAAGCCATTAAATTAAGGAGGAAGGGAATTATTTCGAAGGGGACAAGATTGTTTTATATCGACCCTGTTGTAAGTGTCTACATACTTCTTTCTAGAGAATTCAAGTGCTTAAAATTGTTGTCATTATTCTGCATTTTTCGTGGCACTCTTGAACTGGAGAAAATGGGGAAATCTTATGAAGTATTAGAGTTTTTGAAAATTATGATACAGTCTACTACTAATGACATAGTAAAAATCAACAAATCCTCTCTAGATGACATTAGAATTTGTCTGCAAAATGCACAAGAGAAGATAGAATTTTTACAGCTCGAAACTCAGCTACAACAAGAAGAATTAAAACAGAGGAGTCATCATTCTGAACTTGTTTCTGTTAAGAATATTGAAACAAACTCCCATAAAGCAGCAGTTGTACATGTAGATGCAGAAACTCAATTTACACTTCCCAAGCCCATCATCAAACCTTGGGAACATCTTGTCCATAACAAGCACAAAACTGGTCTTGGATATGACAAGGACTTATCCTTTCATATTCCAGAATACTCCAAACTAATGCAATTTCAAAGTGCTGGATTCATTCATGACAGTTCACCTACTCCTCATGATAGTTCACCTCCAGCTATTCCATATTCTGCCTGTCTTCCATAGCACCCACAATAGATTGTGAAATGCCAACACTGTGATCGAGTTGGCCATCTGAAAGATCACTGTTTTGATCTTCATCTATGTAAGTACTATCATAAAACCACCCATTCTTCACACAGATGCTTCAAAAACAAACATCCTGCAAGAACAAATATTCATCTTAGATGGATCGCTTCTTGACAATGGGCATCAATAACCAAGAAGATATTCCAATCACATGTTAGAACTTGTTCCAAAGTATTGAACAGTCTTGCAGTTGAGTTTTCTCCATCATCTCACATTGTATTTGACAGGGGGGAAATGATGGTCATCTACAAGCTTCAAAGCCACATCAAGCGAACCTGAGCCACAACCTGCCATACCAAATTCAGAGTTGTAGCCAGAGACAAAGATGCCCCTAAGCATGCCTTCAGTTGGTAATCTGGGACACTTCCTCTAGTAAAAGACTCCAGCTTCTTGCCAGTTTTTGAAGAGTTCCAAGAATTGCATTAAGCATTCCAGAGTTGTTGGTCATCCTTAAACCATCACAGGTTGAGACTTCCCTTTTCAAGTTGAAGTTATCCCTTTTATGTGGGGTGAGACCTCCCTTTCATGGTTAAAGGTTTCCCTCTTCAAAACAATAGGATCACTTCCTCTAGCAGAAGACTTCAGCTTCTTGCCAGTTTTGGAAGAGTTCCGGGAACTACACTAAGCATTCCAGTGTTGGTGGTCATCCTTAAACCACCACCCTTTATACCAACATTTCAGAGAGCACATTCAGCCTAGTGCTACCATGCATATTTGCACATTTTGTATTACATCGCTCTTCTTTGACTCATACATAACCCTTCGGATTAAGGGGGGAACGTTGGACACCTAATCCTCAATGGTTTAGTGTGGAAACCAAAAAGACAAAAATAAGTCCAAGAGACCTTGGGATGTGAAATCCAACAGTCAAACAATGTACTATAAATGTATATCAGTTGTTAATAAAAGATGTATTCTCATGTTTTATCTTTCCTATTTGTTGTTGCCCATGTGTGTATAATATATATATATATATATATATATATATAATATATATAATATATATATTAATATATATATATATATATATATATATTGGAATAAGAATCGTTATACATATGTGAAAAGAACAGTTTAGAAAATATTTATATAAATAAAAAAGTATATAATAAGATATTTGCAAATTTCTAGTTAAGTTTAGAAAGTTTTTGTTGATATAATATAGATAATAATGAGAATAAATCAACTTGGAATAATCATGTGTGAAAAGATTTTGTTGATAAAATGTTATGTATGTGGAAAGTTTTTGTTGAACATAAAGTATAAAATGAAAGTTTTGTTGGTTTTCAATTAAATTATACAACAAAAAATGGAAATTTAAAAGACTGAAAATTGAAAATGGTTTTTGTTGGAGAATCTAAACCCAACCACCTCTGACGTGTCAAAACCATCCCTCCAAGTGTCCCAATTTAGTTTCAATTAAGTCTAGTTTAAGTCTAGTTTAACTCTAGTCATTTATTACTGATGTTTCCAATATAATCTTATTTAAGTGATTTGTAACACTTGAGAAGAACAAGTCCTCTGCTCCATAGTTTTGTTCTCTTCAATTTTTGTCATGGTATAGCAGCTTAGCCTGGGTGAGACTCCTTGAGAGAAACATAAGAAAAGATAAGCCAATTTACAAGATAAGTTGATTTGCTATATTCTAGTTTGCAAGATAAGCGAGTTTGCATAAGAATCCCTAATAGAGCAGCAACCTGAGTGAGGAGAAAAGCAGAGAGAATAGGTGAACCAGCATAAGACTCTTTGACAGAGCAGCGAAATTTGTAGAAGCTGAAGAAGCACATACAGCATAAGACTTTTTGACAGAGCAACAAAAACTTGTAGAAGTAAGACTCTTTGTTAGAACAACGGAAATCTGTAGAAGCTTACTGCCAAGAAGCAGAGACAATGTTGAGATTTTTCTATTAATTAATTTTGGAAAAAATCTCATGAATGTGACAACAATAGGATTTGTTGCTAAGTTAGCTCTAGTTATTCCTGAGGAGGAGTTATTGCTTCCTATATTTGTTGTGAGATAATTTATGATTCAATTTTCTACTCCCAGCTATAAAATGTAAAGCCCGTAGAGGATGTTTTAGCTGAGACTTTGTGAGGAATTATGTTATTGTGATCTCCTGTTGAATAATAAGATTGTCGATGCCTCTTTTTGGTGGATGTAGCCCATATTGGTTGGGTGAACCATGTTAAATTAGTTATCTCATGATTTCTGTTGTGTGTATCATTTGTTTTGTTTCTACTATGCATACTCTGACAATTGGTATCAGAGTCATGTAAATGCGTGGCTGTGGATGTGCACGCAGATATATATACAAATCATTGTTGGAGCGGTGACTGTGGTTGTGGCTGTGCACGTAACTATGTGGATACTTGGTGGATCTGATTTGCAGATATTTTCGAATATCGATAAGTTTCTGATCTGAGTATTGAAGCTCGAGATCGATTTGGGAGAGTCTAATGCGGTTTGAAGTGAAGGTGTGTCTTTTTCAAATTCAAGTGGAAGGATTCCGAGTGGTGGATATATTCTGCAGCAAGGCGAGATGCCACTCAACCACATTGAGGCAGTCACACAGTGCAAATGTTTGTACCTATAACTGTGCGTTTAGGAGTTTATGTTTTGCTGGAGCTAATTAGTGTCACAGAATCGATCAAAAAATGAAATTGAAGGTAGGTGAAGATTTTGTTGAGGAACCAAAATCCAGTGAAGATTTGGCAGCAAAAATCTAAAATTGTTGTTGAATCAGTCGATAGATCATAGATTGCCGAAGACATTGTGGAGAAATCAAAAGTTGCTGAAGAAATTGTGGAGAATACAAATCGGTTCCAGAATATCGATACTAGAATATTGTGTTGAATGGGTGCTCCAGAAGCATAAAGAGATAGTGTTGAAGTCGTATGCCAAAGACTGTGTTTGGAGGCACCATCGTTGTGTAAAGTTGCAGAAGTTGAAGCGCAGAGCTCTGTGTGAGTCAGCACTAAAATGAATTTCCTTTCCGTGCTAGCCATAGTTGGTTAATCACATGCTTTCTCCACTCATATTTTTTAAATAAGTTTCACTTGGATAAATTTCTTCCACTCATTATTTTTTAAATCAATTTCATGAGAAGAGTTTTAAAAAAGAAAAGGGGATTTGTATTAGATATGATATTATATCTATATCAAATTTTGTTTTTTAAATGGTAATATGCCATGATATTTGAAGGCAAAGGCATTGTATTGATGAAAGGTAGTTTTATTTTAAAATACAAACTTCATTTATTACAAGTTGCAATTGGAGATTTTATGTGACACAACATGGCAAAAACTCAAAGTGCTCGATTTGAGATCGAGAAGTTCAATGGCAAAAACAACTTCGAGATCTGGAAAGTGAAAATGTATGATCTACTCGAGCAACAAGGCGTGGCGAATGCTCTGTTGGGAAAAGCTAAACAACCTTACACCATGAAAGATGATGAATGGAGTGACTTGGATGAAGGAGCACTGAGCGGCATTCGACTGTGTTTGGCGAATGATGTTTTGTTTAACATCGTGTCAAAAAAACTGCTGCTGGTTTGTGGACAAAACTTGAAAAGTTGTACATGACAAAATCCTTAACCAATAGGATTCTTCTGAAGCGACAGTTATACAGTTTGCGCATGGAGGAAGGTACATCTATTACTGATCATTTGAATACCTTTAATACTCTCCTAGTGCAGTTAGAAAGTATAGAAGTAAAATTTGAATCAGAAGATAAAGTTATAACTTTATTATGCTCGTTGCCTGAGTCATGGGATCATTTTGTTACTTCTATAAGTCTTAGTTCATAAAAAACCCTTGAATTTGATGATGTTGTTGGAGCTTTGTTGTCCAAAGAAACAAGGAAGAGGTCAAATCCAGAAACCTCTACATCAGAAGCAATGATGGTCAGAGGTCGTTCTAAAGAAAGACACTTCAGTAAGCACAACAACTCGTGTTCAAAATCGAAAGGGAAGAAGAGTAAGGTAAAATGCTAGTTTTGTGGCAAATCGGGACATTTGAAGAAGGATTGTTGGAAGAGACAGCAAACATCCAAAGAAGACTCTTCGGCAGAGAAGAAAGAAGCAAACACGACAGACACAGGTTCAACATCCATTTCAGGTATGAGTGATGAAGTGTTATCAGTTAGTTTGTCTAATCATGATCAACATTGGCTATTAGATTCTGGTGCATCAAATCACATGTGCATTCATAGAGATGGTTAAAACTTATAAATCAATCAATGATGGAGTAGTTTTACATGGGAAATGATGTCACATGTAACATTGTGGGAATTGGAAGCATCTAGCTTAAAATGTTTGATGGGACAAATAAAATTCTAATTGATGTAAGACATGTACCTGGACTAAGAAAAAACCTCATTTCACTAGGAGTACTAGACACTAATGGATATAAAACTTTTATTCAAGGTGGAGTAATGAAAGTTTATAAAGGAATTTTACTAGTAATGAAAGCAAATAAAGTTGGAAATCTTTTTTAGTTAGAAGGAAGAACAGAGTCAGATCATGTTTCTACAGTATCTGAAAACTACAGTAATTCTATTCGTTTATGGCATTTAAAGTCAGTTAAGTTAGATTTCTGCAAACATTGTCTATTTGGGAAACAAAGCAAGAAGAAGTTTAAAACTGGAAAACATACTAGTAAGAGAATCCTTGATTATATCCATTCTGATGTTTGGGGTCCATCTCCTACAACCTTATATGGAGGATCGCCATATTTTGTATCTTTTATTGATGATTTCTCTAGAAAAGTGTGGGTCTACATGTTAAAGAAGAAGTCTGATGTATTCACAATTTTCAAACAATTTAGAGCATTAGTTGAAAACATCACTGGAAGAACCATTAAATGTTTAAGAACTAACAATGGTGGTGAGTTTACTTCAAAGAAATTTGATAATTATTGCAAGGACGCTGGGATCGAAAGACATAAAACCATTGTTCCTCAGCAAAATGGAGTTATTGAACGCATGAACATGACTATTTTAGAGAGAGCAAGAAGTATGCTTAGTAACGCCAATTTGCAGCAGGAATTGTGGACAGAAGCGGTTTCTACAGCTTGCTATTTGATAAATTGATCACCATCAACTGCGATAGGATGAAAAATTCCTCAAGAGGTATGGAAAGGTTATCCTTGTGATTATTCTAAACTTAAAGTTTTTGGTTGTGATGCATATGCTCTAGTTCTGAAACATCAACGTTCTAAATTAGATCCTAAATCAAAAAGATATATCTTTGTTGGATATGGTGATGGGACTAAGGGATACAGATTGTGGGATCCTACTACTCACAAGATCATCATTAATAGAGATGTTAAATTTAATGAATCTTCACTTGAAAATCCAGATGTAGATGATAAATTGAAACAGGATAATGTATCTAAGCTTCAACACATTCAGTTTGAAACCAGTTCAAATACTGATGATAGTCAAGATGAACAAGTTTTAGATGTAGATCATGAACAAGTTTCAGATGCAGATCATGAACATGTTTCAGATGCAGATCATGAAGAAGTTCCTACATATAATAATCAACAAATTGTGGAAGTACCAGAAACACCTTTAAGGAGGTACACAAGAATCAAACGTCCTCCTAAGAGGTATGATGATTATGTTATTTCAATTGCTTTAACCGCTAATGAAGATGAACCTTTATGCTATTAGGAAGCTGTAGAAGGTTCCAACAGTGAAAAGTGGAAAGAAGCTATGAAGAACGAGATGATGGCATTAGTCAAGAACGACACATGGGATCTGGTAGAACTTCTTAAAGACAGAAAAAATGTGGGATGTAAATGGGTTTACAAATTGAAAAGGGGTGTTGATGATACAGAGGATAGGTACAAAGCAACTTTGGTTACAAAAGGTTTTTCTCAGAAAGCAGGCATTGATTTTCATGAGATATTTTCACCAGTTGTAAAAATTGTTTCAATTCGAATTGTATTAGCATTAGTTGCTTTACTTGATTTAGAATTACAACAACTAGATGTTAAAACTGCATTTTTACATGGATATTTAGATGAAGAGATTTACATGGAACAACCGAAAGGGTTTGTTCAAAATCGCAACAAGAAATTTGTCTGTGGGCTCAAGAAATCATTGTATGGTCTGAAGCAGTCGCCTCGACAATGGTACAAGAAATTTGATTCTTTCATGATGAGTCAAAATTATATAAGAAGTGAATATGATCATTGTGTTTACTTTAAGAAATTAAGTATTGGCATGTTCATTATCTTAGTGTTGTATGTTGATGATATGCTTTTAGCAAGTAAAAGCATAATAGAGATCAACAAGATAAAGGCTTAGATCGCTAGGACATTTGATATGAAAGATCTAGGAGCAGCAAGATAGATTTTGGGCATGGAGATTTTCAGAGACGGGAGCAATGGTAAGATGTGGCTATCACAACAGAAGTATATTGAGAAAATACTCTTGAGGTTTGATATGGACAATGTGAAGCCTGTTTCAGTCCCTTTAGCTTCTCATTTTAAGCTTTCTTCTAGTTTATGTCCTAATACAAATGAAGAAAAAGAATATATGTCTTGAATTCCATATGCCAATGTAGTAGGTTGTTTGATGTATGTGATGGTTTGTACTCGACCAGATATTTCACATGCAGTTGGGGTTGTCAGCAGGTATATGGCAAATCCAGGAAAAGAACACTGGTCAGTGGTGAAATGGGTGCTTCGGTATTTGAGAGGCACAAGTGATTATTGTATCACTTATAACAGAAGTCGTGAATTGGTTTGTGGATATGTTGATTCCGATTTTGTAGGTGATTTGGATAAAAGAAGGTCAACATCAGGGTATGTCTTTACTCTTGCGGGTGGAGCTATTAGTTGGATGTCAAAGCTACAGAACATTGTTGCTTTATCCACTACTGAAGCAGAATACATCACTGCTTCACATGCTTGCAAAGAAGCGATTTGGTTGAAAGGTTTGTTTGGTGAATTTGGTAGGTCACAGGACAACATCAAGTTATTTTGTGATAGTCCAAGTGCAATTCATTTGGCTAAGAATCCGGCATATCATAGTAAATCAAAACATATACCTATAAAGTACCATTTTGTAAAACAGGTTATCACTGAAAGGGGAGTCTCTCTTGAAAAAGTACAAAGGAAAACTGTGAAGACATGTTCACGAAACCAGTTTTGTTAGAGAAGCTATGTTGGTGTCTGACTTCTCTTAGCTTGCAGAAAAAATAAAATAATAAAGGAACAGGGTATCAGGCTAATTGTTGTCAAGGTGGAGATTGTTGAGATTTTTCTGTTAATTAATTTTGGAAAAAATCTCATGAATGTGACAACAATAGGATTTATTGCTAAGTTAGCTCCAGTTATTCCTGAGGACGAGTTATTGCTTCCTATATTTGTTCTGAGAGAATTTATGATTCAGTTTTCTACTCCCAGCTATAAAATGTAAGCCCACAGAGGATGTTTTAGCTGAGAGTTTGTGAGGGATTATGTTATTGTAATCTCCTGTTGAATAATAAGATTGCCGATGCCTCTGTTTGGTGGATGTAGCCCAGATTGGTTAGGTGAACCACGTTAAATAAGTTGTCTCATGATATGATTTCTACTATGTGTATAATTTGTTTTATTTCTGCTGTACATACTTTGATTAACAAAGCGTAAGAGTCTCTAAAGAGTAGTAAAAAGTTTGGAAAAATTTCAAAAAATATGTGAAAAAACAGAGAAAAAAAAAAAAAAAAAAAAAAAAAAAAAAAACAAAAAGCCAGCTACAAAACCAAGAAGCCAGCTACAACTAAGCCAAAGAAGGCAAAAGAAAAAACCGATTGAAAACAATGCAATTCAAAATCAGAGTTGGTTTCAAATATTTTTACCTATTAACGCACCCTACAACATTGAAGACAACGTATTAAAATCCACATTAAACACCAAAATCCCATCAGCGTTATTAACGCTCAACGACCTTGGAAGAGCATTGAAAACAACGTATTAACACGTCCACACAAAGTACAAAATCGCGTTAGCGCTATTAACGCTCAACGACGTAGGAAGAGCACGCGTTAACAAAATAGCAAAGAACTTGAGTCACCAAAAACTCATTGGGAGCAGGAAGGCACGATAGGACAGGGTCAAAGCACGAAGCGGATTGGGAGTGCGATTCGCTGGAAAAGTCAAGATACATGACCGAAATCATATCGGTCATTTTTTAATCTCTTAAATGGAGTAGGGTATGATG
>APFE031252257.1:3676-16089 GCA_000404065.3 Pinus taeda
AACTTGGAAACCGACGAGGAGGAGGAAGACCTAGAGGACCTCATAATTGAAGAAGGCAAGGACGAGGGCATGGAGGAAGAAATTGAGCCTGTGCACCCTCCAACCAAGCTTCCCGCTTATATCCCTCTGCGGAAGGGGAAGGCGAAAGTTTCCAAGGACCTCGACGAGAGCACGAGCTCTCTCCAGACTCTGCTCCTCCCGAATAACATAATCTTTGAGGGCACGCACCTAGGACATGTGCTGAGCTTGAAATTTAAAGATTGGGATCTCGCTGACCATGAGAAGTTCCCTCATCTAGAGACCGCGCAGCTCATGAAGCCCAAGCAGAACACCGCAGTGGGGGTTATCGAATTGGAGCCGCGAAAGTGGTTACGTGGAGTGGAAAAGGCAGGGTTATTAAACTTGCTCTGGGTGCCGCATTTCCACCATGCCCTAGTAACAATATTCATCATCAGGCAATTGCTATGCCTGGTGCATGGTGGGTGTTTGTGGCTAGAGGAGCCCATCCCCATCACGGACCACTTAACCCATCACATTACCCAGCTCCCGTGTAAAGGCGAGGACCACACATACATCTCGAAATGAAAGAGAAGTGGTTTGGCTATCATGGAGGCCATGAAGAAGAAATACAAGATGGAAAAGAAGAAACAGGGCTACGCGATCTCCAATATCAATATAAAAGAAGTCAGGGTGGCGACACAGATACTAGCGAGGAAAGTTATGTCGAAGTGTCGCGCGAATGAGGTATCCACGCTGGTAGTGGCACTGGCTGAACAGTGTGCGGAGGGGGTCTAGTTTAACTAGTTTGAGTTCTTATGTAAAGCGTTCTTGTAAAATTGTCACAAGGTCCAGGAACAAGGGAAAACATTCCACTATGCATGGCTTCTACTATCCATAGTGTTGGTGGCAGGAGAATTACCAGAGGATAGCCAGTTCCCCATAATTGATAGGGATCTGCTAGAGGCCTCTAAGTACACTTCACTGTGGGTCATGAAAGATGCGAACTGAATTCGCAACAACAAGATATTCTAGGTGTTCATGTAGATGAACATCAGAATGGGGATTAACCACAAGCCGCGGTTATCACCCACTGTCTATAACAATGTACAAAGTTTTGCATAATTTAAAGTCGACTTCCACACCATATATATTAGAGCACGCAAGGACCTAGCCTAGAAATGGAGCAAGCTACCCTTCATAGCCATAGATGATGTAATTTTCAATGTACTAGAGACATGGCCACTAGAGTGGCGCACCCTAGACATCGCGCGGTGGAGAAGTCTGCTACATAGAAGAGGAAAGAGGAGGCTAAACTATGCATCGCGCAATTGGTAGAAAAGAGAAAGCAAGAAGCAATGGCGGCAAAAGTGCAGGAAGCGTGGGATGCTATGCAGGCAGCAACAGAGTAGAAAAAGGCAGTAGCAGCATAAGAGGCAGCTGCAAATGCATGCAAGCACCAAAATTTTCCTTCGCATGGGCAACAGAAAGAGATGGAAATAGAGGAAGAAGAGGGTGACGTGGACCCACAAATAGCATGAACACTACTGAAGTGCCAGAGCTCGAGTGAATAGACAGGGTCATGCAAGAATGTGAAAGCCTCCAAGTTGTTGATCGACCCAATCACCCTTACTGAGGATGATTTACACGACATAGGCGAAACAGTGCATAACGTCACCATAGAGGCATTCCAGAATTTCACGAAGGAGAATTAGATTGTATTAGGGGCCCTTAGAGCACAAATTCATGAGTTGTAGGTGCGCATTCCTCAAGTTGGTACCCTTTCAACCAACCTCACAGTAGGGACAGGTGCAACCAAGCAAATGCTATGCACTCAGACAACCAACACCATAGTGCTTCTAGAGGGGGCACTGGTCACAACAAATGAAGCCAACAGGCCTATAGTTTGTGCAGTCAAAGGCATAGGGATCAACATGGTTGCACTCTAGTGGGAGACACTCTATGTTCTGCAGGATGGGATTACTGCAGAACTGTGGGTTAGGGAGAGCCGTGTGTTGCAAGTGATGGAAGAGAAAAAGATCAACATGGAGCAGTTGAGCTTGTAGCATGAAGAAGTGGTGTTGTAGAATTGGTAGATGGTATAGGTATTGGAAGAAGCCTATTAGATGGTCCCTAAGCTGGTCATCCCAGCAGATGCACCAATAGAGGCGTGCATCCACAGATTAGCAGCAGGGGTGCGCGAGGCATTGGAATAAATGAATAAGGTTCAGCTGGAGCTGAACCTTCAGATAACAGAGTTGCAGTTGAAGGTGCAACTGTCCACCCCTCCAAAAGTCAGAGAACAATGCGCCAACGCTATTACATTGGGGATGGAAGAGATCAACAGTGCAGTAAGGGACTACACTATAATGTTGGAGGAGTCATTCGAGGTCCTCACCAATCTGCAGGAGGACCCTAACATCCAACACTTAGAGACAGAGGTGTGTGAGCTCCAACAATAGTATGACAGTGTCAAAGGGACCACACAGACGATGGCCCTTACTCAAAGGCTCACGAGAATGCAACAAGACAAAGCACTGAAAGAGCAGGTGGATGCAAAATAGCACAGAGAAGCAGTCTTGAAGGTAAACATTCAGCCTTGGATCGACGAGGCCTTCATCATTACAACAACAATTGACGGTAAGCTTGTGCAAATTTAGGGGACGCAGGAGCAGATCCAGGGAATCAGTTTCGACACCGCAGTCTTAGAACAATGGGTATAGGAGATTCAGCAAGTAGCCACTCAGTGCGCTGTAGATCTTGCAGTGGTTCGAGCAGAGTTAGAGGGTCTTTGCTCGAAGATCTCCTCATTGACAGAGTGACTCGAGGGTGAGTCATGATGTTTTTGTTGAGGGCCTGTTGGGCGTGGAATCCCCCCCAAGGTGTGTTTTGGGGCTTAAAGCCCAAGTTTTGATCAAGTCCATTGTAAAGACTCCGTGATTTGGGGGCACGGAGTGCAAAGTCATAATAGAGTCATAGGGTTTGTTGTGTAGGTAAATCCCCTCTGCAGACAAAGGCAATCCCACTAGCCTAACTGAGGTCTAGCAACAATCAAACAACGCTAACACACAAGTTCCTAATTGCAAAGTAAAGGCCACGATGAGATCCTACCTCGAATCCAACGCTTATATTCATAGAAGGGTTTTCGCTTCTGTTCTTTCGCTTCAGCTGGTCGCAATCCTCACGATCTCCATGAATAGACACCTGCACATGCAAAGAACAAGACAAATACAAGCATAAAATCCAGGAAATGCAACTATGTATCAGTCAGAAAAGATACAACTCAAACATCATAATAAAGACACATGAGTGGAACCATAATGATAGTCATCTATTATTATTGATAAAACAAAAGAGAATACAACCAAGTTCTGACGTCAAATGCTCCTTTGGTTGGGTCCAGCCAGCAAGTCCCTTAAGCATTCACCCTTGAAGGTAGATATCCCAAGACAAAACTATCTCTCACACAAGTTTACACAAGATGGAAACACTTCACAACCTTCCTTTAGCACTCTAGCAATCCCACACTTATCACACCAGCTGCCTATCAAGCTCACACTATTAGCAATGCTCTAAACACAATCAATTCCAAAACTAGCAGCTCATGGCAATGGTGGAGGCTTAAATAGGAGAAGTAGACTCCATGAATGGTGGGAGGATGAGCTTATCTCCAAGGAAGGTGACTCAAATGATGAAACAGACATGCCAGAGAAGGGAGGGCGACATTTACAAGGCCAACAACCAGGTCTGGAGTCATTTGGAAGGCCGGCTGTTAGAACAAACTCGCCCAAATAGGATCATCGCAGGTACATAACTGCACTGGAGCGCTGACATCGCTGCTGAATAACAAAGAAAGTCATATCAGCACGATCAGATATAAGTAATGGACGCGCTATCACATGAAATTCGACCAGCGCGGGAATCACGTGTGCTTTCGCGTTGGCAGCGCATTGGGTCTGTTTTGGAGAGCTCATGAGCGCGTTTATTTTTACAATAGTCGCGATGATAGAAGAACTTTGGCAAAGTGGGTCATTTGGCAACATTAGAGAGCATGAGCATGATTAATTGGGTCCCATGACACAACAGGAAGACTGACAGGGAGACAGTGACAAATTACTGTGTAACAGATGCCCCCTAAAGCATGAATCCTGAGAGAGTGGGAGGGGTGAAATGCTTTATGAAACTAGCTGAACTGGAACACCACCAGGAAGAACCTGCACGTAGTACAACTGATATGTCAAATACATGATGTACATGGTATGGGCGCATCCATCCATAACAGAGTACATAAAAATCTGGATCCCAAGTATGGACACAGCCATCCGATGAGGATCAACGAATGGACTTAGGCATGGTCGCATCCATCCAGTGAATGGGTCATGTAGTGATTATAATAATCTACAAAATGCAGCCTGGATCCCAACATACAAAATCCAGGGTCTTGCGCTCCAGCTCGACCCGAACAAAGTACAAGTTCAAGCATGCGAATGTAGGAGTCGAAGTCGAACATGCGTGAACATCGTCTGATTACCAGTCAATGATGAAAACTGTTAACAGGCGCGAGAGGTACCACCAATAATGACAATGGTCCTCAAGGTTGTTAACACTCAGGTTGTCCCCTGCTCCTCAAGGGATACGGCCGAGGTAACCACAGACCAAGCTTTGGACTGCCGGTCCTAGCCTACCAGCAGTCAGAGAGGGCTCTCTCTTCGGGATTTAGCTTTGTTTTAGGGAATGATCTTAGGCTAGCTATTGAGTACAAGGTTTTTTGTTTAAGTTTGGCAGGATGAATGATCAATTCAGGCAGTATTTGGCATGCAAAGCGCAAGAGGTTTAGAACATTGGGCATGGAGTCAAGGATGTGGGCTGAAGGATGTGTTTTCTTTGACGGAAGAGGAATACAGAGCAGGATAGCTACACATGGACCAATATTGAAGCTTGAAATGAGACGAATGGAGGTCAGGGAATGAAAGACAGCTAAGTAATTTTCATTCGTGCTAACAGAGGGAACGTGAATGAATATCCTATAGGAGCAATTAAGAAATTCCTACAACAATATTCATTTACGGAGGAAACTAGTGCAAATATGAGCCTAAGAGGAATTCATATTATAGGCTAGTTTAGAAGATAAACATTGAGAAACAACAGGAATTGAGCACAGAGTGCTGTTAAGCTAATTCTGAGCTAGTCTTCTTTTCTGTTATTTAGATCATGATACAAAGGCGATATAAACACATTAAAACTGAAAACAGAGGCAAGAAAGACTTATTGAGCCATGAAGAAAGCACGGGAATCCTGTAATTAGCTCTTCGGCCATCAAGTCCACAACAGACAGTTCAAACACATAAGTTCCAGCAAGCTCTGTTCATTGAATTTCTTGGAGCGTACACAGCAAACCTCAAATGAGGTTAACGATCAAAACATCTCCTCCTTTGAACAGTACATAGGGAGGTTTTTATAGAAAAATTACAGACTTAGATCTGTGGATAAGATCTCAAAGAAAATATCTCAAAATATCTATCAAACCGATCCAAACATATCTGAAGCAAATCAGTGTTTTCTGCTAAAAGTAAATGCATGAAAGACTATATGGGCTGAGTTGGGGCAGCTGGCATCTTGGAGTAAATATCTGAGGCTGCGCATGAATCCTTTAGGCGGTTCCATAAGTGATTTTTGTCTTTTTGGATTGAGGCGGTGGCTGGTGCATTGAAACAAATTGCAACTCCTTTTCTGTCAACCTAGCAACTAAAGCATGCGCCTCCATGTGATGGACTCCAACCATTGGCAAATTGTGTTTTCCGACTATCAGTCTTGCTTTTCTCACACCAACTGTGAACGTATAACTTGGCTAAGAATTTTGCCATCGCCTGTAACCACAGCAGCTCCGGTATCATCACAGCTTGTTTCAATTCCGAGAATGACCAGCTCATCATTGGGGATAGTCTTTCCATCCTTCGCCCATACCCTGCAGGGCTCAATTATACCCCTGTTGCTTCTGAAACTGGACAATCATGGAGACGCCAGCTTATTTAAAGAGGGCACACAGCAGAAGTTCTTTATAGATGAATAACATGATCTGTATGGCGTGTATTTGCCTTGTAAAAAATGGGTGAAGCCCTCTGTTGCACACTGCAAAAACCAAGTGTGGCCATTTCCAACAATGTGGCCTCTACAATATATCGTGTGCGCCCTGCCAGAGAATATAGTGACTGTCGCCTCAGCTGATGAGTTTATTAGTTTACATATGTTCAAAATAATAGCTGAAGTTTTGGTCAGCCATGATTTGTGAAAAGCAAATTAATTTTTAGATATACTAAATGGAGCATGTAAGTTCTATCCAGTCCTGGGACATTGACGACCTGTTTTCCTCGAGCTAATTAACTGTTGGCTATGAGAGCAGAGAGAGCACTAAGATACTGGTGACAATTTTTTCATTTTGTGGCAAGTGCAGCGCTCGAGCTCGTGGAGACGAATTGCAACGTTATCGAAAACTAGAGCAGCACTTTCTTTTGCTAAAGCCATTGCTTGTTCACTTGTAGCAGACCAAGGAAGACCTGCGCCATTACCAAAAGAGGGAACTGCATCTCCACCTCTTGAAGCTAAACGGGCCATTTTATCCTGGCCAATAGGTTCTTTAAAGATGTAAAATGGGCGGCTCATATAAGCGACCATCCAAACATAGCTTCAGTTCACTTTCTGATTTCCCTAGCATACTCTGCTTCTGTATGTGCTCCAAACCAATAAAATACCAAGATCGCGGCTTAAATGCATGAGTAAAATGCAAAGAAGCTTTTTTCCCTTTACCGATGCCATGCTCATTCAATAAATGGAGTTTCGCCAATCGAGAAGGATTTCGAGACTCTGTCGAGAATGCCAGAACGATAAAGCCCTGGCGAATAGCTAGCTCTCTGATACCTCTTTCCTGCATTCCTTGTACAAGTTTTTTCGCTTTTTCATAGTTAAGGGTTTGCCCATGAATTTCAATCATGGTATTGAATGTTACAGCATTCTGCTCTATATTGCTTTTCTGCATGAGACGGAACAAATGATTAGCTTCTCCAAGGAGCTCTGCATCTCTATACATCTTCAGAATGTTGTTATAAACTGTAAGTCCGGCTAGTAAAGCCACCATTGCACTCTAGCATGCTGTTGATGTAATGATATCCTTCTTCTCACTCGGAACAAATAGATCACTGTCCGGATGAAAGTGAGAACCTTGCTTTCCAGGACTTCTACCCCACAGGTAGAAAGGATATGCAAACAGGGGCCATGGTAAAATAGAAAGGCCGAATCATACAACAGCTTTGAACATTTTACAAACAGAGAAACAATGTCGAAGAAATAGCTGCTGGAAAACGGCATATGTTAAAAAACTACCCGAGCCCTATGTTAAAAAATACTCCAGCCATTTTCAGATTGATTTCATCTTTCTCGACTTTGTCATGTTAGGATCGGCTTGATAGAACACAATCTCTCCCTCATCATTAACATAATGATCTTGTGACATGCTCTTCATCAGAGGGTCCAGCAAGTGCAATGGTAGAGGACCGGATTGCTTCGGCTCCCGACAGTACTTTCCAAGCACAGGCTTTTCTGCTTCAGTCGCTTCGACCAGGTGGTAGTGAGGTATTTGTGGAAACAAGTGATGCACAACATGAGTTCCAATATCATGATGGATATTGTTAATCAAGCCATAATCTCGATCAATGGTAGTAAGCCCTCCTCGGAGATAACTCCATTCCTTGCCTCTGTACCATGGAAGCTTCTCATCGTAACCATGGTGATGAAGGTATATCACAATATCTAACCACATTACAAAAATCCAGTAGGGAATAACATAGAACTTTATTATCCATACGGGACCTATAAAGGTAACAACATTAGGAAGGATGCCTGTTTTTCTCATGCTCCAGAATAATCTTTCTGCCTCCTTTATCATATCCAATTTCCCGTAAACATCAATCATGATATTGCAAGTTGTCAGATTGGCTGCACATTCTACTGACTTCATTTATAGAAAACAGACAGTGTATCCAAAAAATTTTGGTTTTCCACATACACATTCAAAAGTGTGTTGTAACTTACAGTATCTGGGGTGATATTCTGCTTCCTCATCTCCCTGAGAAGATCTTTAGCTTCTTGGAACCGTTTTACATTGCCAAAGACATCGATCATCGTGTTATATAAAATCAGGTCAGGATATAGGTTTACAGATTTCAACTTGGAGAAAAGTGAGATTGCTTTTGAATAGTCCTTCACCTTTCTCGCCAATTCAATTAGGGTACTATATGTGATGAGATCAGCAACAATTCCTTCTTGCTCCATTTGTTGTAACCACTTCAAGGCATGCTTAAACTTACCTGCTCGAGTAAAATTGCTGATCAAAGTGGAGTATGTGAACTTACCGGCAAAACATATCTCTCCTTCATCTCATTAACAAGACCTTCTCCAAGATTCCATCTTCTTGCTCTCAAGATATTCCGCAAAACTATATTGTAGGTAAAGACAGATGGCCTGTAACCCCCCTTCTCAATCATCCAATCATGTAATGCAAGTGCTCGCTGCCAATCTTTTTCTCGATTAAGTACCAACACCATTAACCTCAAGGACAACCTTCCTTTCCAAACTGTCATCAATTGATACAGTTCTTCTTCACTGGAGACTCCCTTCAAGGAGATTAACAGCTCATCTATATTAATATGATGGTCTAGCTGAGGGACTTGTTGGTCGTCCTGATATCCAAGTGACTTTCCCTGTGGAACCCAAACGTCCCTTTTTACAGCTGAACTAGATCTGCACCATATTTTTCTCCCAAGCACACTAATCTTAGCACCTTCTGTATCTGCTGAAGGAGGGATATGTGCTTCACTAAAAGCAGCATCTATTATCTCTCTCAGAGAGATATTATCACAACTATACATTTGGACAACAGCAGGTACATCTCAACTCCCAACTATACCACATGAAGACCACTTAATACATCTGAAAGATCCAGGAAAATCAGAGAAGCATTCCATATTTAATGGTACCCAATGAAAAATCGCTCTAAGAGGAGCTTACATAAAGCACAGGGACCAATCCTACCATTTTACCATCTCTTCCAGGCCGCTTCTTCCTTACAAACCAGCCATCTACTTCATACTCAATTTCAACTTCCTCCCCAAAAAATGTTTCACTGTCAGAGGATTCAAATATGGAACATTGCTGTAGGCAAAGCATGACATATTTGGCTTGTATATATGTCGATCACGAAAGGTGAATACCTGCTATGAGCAGGAGGCTAACAGTGGCTCCACTTGGGGATGGCTTTTCCTTGCGAAAAGTCAAGAACAGCAAGTCAGTATGCCTCGGTCTTTGATGTTGTTCTCTGCAAAATTCCCTTTGCCGGCTGCCTTATTAATCCTACCTACCTACCCTAACCAGCACTTACTTTGCTGTCAGGTGAAGTCAAATAACCAGTGCAGCCACTTAAGCAACGGTAAAAAGAGATGAACTGACTCACTGATTGTTAATGAACTTGGAAGCACTATTCGGTCATGTGCCCCTATGATCAAAATTGTGGTATAGAAAGGGCGCTGCTGATGTATCTGGTCCTCAGAGAGAAAACATGCCAAAGAACTTGAGTTAAGAAGCAGTTCCATGTAGTCTGCTATAGGATCAATAAAAACATCATGTGGGATAGCTTCTTCTGGGCCTTCTTGGTTGGATGAAAGATTTGCCTCTTTGGTAATAAGCCCTGCAACTAAATCTTCAGTTTTTGCCTTGAAAACATAAACATAATTATCCTCAATCTGTAAGTCAGAAGGTAGTACTATTTCCTCATGGCTTGGGGAAGGAAGATTTTGAAGAAATGCTTCAGGATCACGAAAATAATATGAATGGATTTGAGATTGCAAGAATTCAATTTCTTTTTCATATCTTTCAACAATTAAATCAAGGAAAAGGTTATGCGAGACACCTGCTGTTTTTAACAACATCAATTTGAAAAATTCTTCATCAAGCTCAAATTTTGATAAACTCTCCCTGAAGATATCTAGAGCTTTATCAAATGAAAAATCTTCCACGAACCCGGTCATCCTGTCTTACTGATAATGCTTTGAAATATGGACTATTTGGTTGTAGAATTGGTTCGTTCCTCAGTGGAGTCTTGAATGAAAATGAAGTGGAGTCGCCAGGTGGATGCTTTTACTTTGGAGTGCCTAATCTCTGTCCACCATCGAAGATCAGAACTAAACATGAACACTCTTTCAGCTCCCCAGCGGAGTCGCCATTATGTTAACACTCAGGTTGTCCCTTGGCTCCTTCAGGGATACGGCCGAGGTAACCACAGACCAAGCTTTGGACTGCCGGTCCTAGCCTACCAGCAGTCAGAGAGGGCTCTCTCTTCGGGATTTAGCTTTGTTTAGGAAATGATTTTAGGCTAGTTATTATGCACATGGTTTTTTGTTCAAGTTTGGCGGGATGAGTGATCAATTCAGGCAGTGTAGGCATGCGAAACGCAAGAGGTTTAGAACATTGGGCATGGAGTCAAGGATGTGGACTGAAGGATGTGTTTTCTTTGGCAAAGAAGGGACTACAGAGCAAGATAATTGCACAAGGAATAATATCAGGTTTGAATGAGGATGAAACGGATGTCAGGGAATGAAAGACAGCTAAGTAATTTTCATTCGTGCTAACAGAGGGAACGTGAATGAATATCTTATAGGAGCAATTAAGAAATTCCTACAACAATATTCATATACGGAGGAAACTAGTGCAAATATGAGCCTAAGAGGAATTCATATTCATAGGCTAATTTAGAAAGAAAACATAGAGAAAAAGCAGGAATTGAGGGCAGAGCACAGCTAAGTGACATCTGAACTATTCTTTCTTCCTGCAAGTTTAGATCATGACACAAATACGATATAGCAAACATAGCAACTGTAGAAAGAGAAGAGGAAAACTTATTAGTCCATGAGGAAACACGAGAATTCTGTAGTCTTGTTCTTCAGCCATCAAACCCACATTCAGACAGTCCAAACACCAATGTTCCAGCAAGCTCTGTTTATTAAATGTCTTAGAGCGTACACAACAAGCCTCAAAATCAGATTATCGATCAAACAACTCTCACCCTTTGAACAACGAACAACGTTGTTTAAATAGGCAAATTTACATGCTGGCCCTTCAGCCGCTGTCAAGTTAAAAAAAACATTACTGAAAACATATCTAACTAGACAGGTCCAAAGATATCTGTAGCAATAAAGTTTTTAAATGCTAAGTTGTGCTGGTAATGAATGCATAAAATATCTGAACAGGTGTTCTGGGGCAGCTGGCAAATGAAGTTATGCAAGTGAAGGCTGCGTATGAGAGAGCAGCCTCAAAATGGTTGAACGGTGGTCCTGGAGCTGTGCGCTGGCCTCATGGTCATAACTGTGTAATAACTGCCCAGGAATCCTTTAGGCGGTTCCATAGATTTAACAAATAATTTTTTTCCTTTTTAGATTGTGGCGGTGGTTGGCTGTCCCTTCAGCTTGATGATTTGCCCTTCACATCCAGGCTGCTGAGGTTCAGGCGGTGCTGAGGGGACTTGTTGAAATTCACCACACGCTTTCATTTTCATGATTATCGGGTTCGATCATCTCGACTACACCACACAAAAAAAACCCAGTTTTCCTCAAGAATGTATAGGAAAGGAGCCCAATACTCTGTGTTGACGAGCTGCCAGAAGAACTTCGGGTGAAAACAATAGCATCTGCTCCTAGCCTCATCGTGCTTGTTTTGAAACCATTACCATATTGTCCAATTGTAGTATTTGTGTTCTTCATGGAGTATGCCAAGCTCATGCACCGCCGGATGCATTCAGGATTCATACCCCCTCCATCATCCTGAAAAAGTAAAGCATGGCTGTAATCTCGTGGGTTTTAAATTTGGTCTGTTTTAACATAAGTTGCACCATTTTGGATCTCATCAACTGTATTATCAAAAGCTCTGCAATTGCTCCAAATGGCCATTTGTGGGAGGTTGCATTAGAATGAAGAAATTTGGGGTGTACACGAACATGGTCCATTCCACCTGTTATAGTTCTTTTTTGTGTAGATTGAACATCATAATCCCCTGCTCTCCAAAACTGGTGATTTTCTCGGGCAAGAAATCCAGACTGATTTGGCATAGAAGAGATGACTGGACGTATGCCTGTAGTTTGATCATTTGCTATCAATGCCTGACTTGTTGTAAGAATATCAGTGTTATTTTGGATTTTCCGTATCAATTGGCCTGACATCGTATGCGTGCCTTGGAATTTGTATTCCCTGTTTTATTTTCTCTTCGTCCTTGTTGGATTTGGATGCTCCAGGAAGAGTCACTTCCCTTCCATCATGAGATGATTCTTCCGCACTGGATTTCTTATTCGAGTCACTCATGCGCAAAATTTTCTCTGT
>APFE031252257.1:37048-96739 GCA_000404065.3 Pinus taeda
TTATCTCCAAGGAAGGTGGCTCAAATGACGAAACATACATGCCAGAGAAGGGAGGGTGACATTTACAAGGCCAACAACCAGGTCTGGAGTCATCTGGAAGGCCGGCTGTTAGAACAAACTCGCCCAAACTGGATCATCACGGGTACATAACTGCACTGGAGTGCTGACATCGCTGTTGAATAACAAAGAACGCCATATCAGCGCAATCAGATATAAGTAACGGACGCGTTGTCACTTGAAATTCGACCAGCGCGGGAATCACATGTGCTTCCGCGCTGGCAGCGCATTGGGTCTGTTTTGGAGCGCTCATCAGCGCGTTTATTTTTACAACAGTCGCGATGATAGAAGAACTTTGGCAAAGTGGGTCATTTGGCAACATTAGATAGCATGAGCATGATTAATTGGGTCCCATGACACAGCAGGAAGACTGGCAGGGAGACAGTGACAAATTACTGTGTAACAGGGTTGTCCACCCTTGTTTTTGTAAGGTAATGTCAACTTGAAAGATCTACCCATGGTCCACGGACCATGGGATTGTATAAATAGAGCGAGGCTCTAAGTGTAAAAGAAATGAATGAATCAATCAAGGAATGAATCGATGGAATATAAGTGTTGAGTCAAGTGTAAGTCGTGTCTTTGGGTCGTAGAGTAGGAAAAGGCTTTGCAGCTAGGTGCGCAAAGGTCTAGTAGTCCGCAGCTAAGAGCACGGACCCCTGCAGCTGAGTGCATAGGGCAGGTCGAGTCTGTAACTATTGGGACCATTAATAAAGAGAAATTTTATCATACATTTGTGTATCTTTTCCTGTTTTATGTATTATTCGGTATGGATTGCAAGTTTACTGTTTATTTGCTACACGAACTCATATGAATGTGTTGCATAAATAAATATAACATAAGGCATCCATTTACATGAATATAACTAACTGGTGTAAGAAGATAAGTAAGATCTTGGGTGTGACTTAGGGGAATAGTGCAGAGCACTGCTCCAGCAGCGCAGAAGCCCCACAGCCCCTAGTTAGGGTCGCATGAAGGTGAATATATCAGGGCACGAAGGCCAGGGAAGTGTGCGAAGTAATCTGCGCACAGGGACTAAAAGTTGGACCAAATCAACCCCTCAGACATCTCAAGGGTGCAGAAACCTGGTTCCAGTGCCCTCCCATACTACTTCGGGTGAGACCTCAGTCCGTGCTTCGCGGACTGTTGTCGAAAGGGCCAGAAGTATAGGGATTTGTTTGGCTAATTAACTCCGAACCTAGGTCAGGCCCCAACAAGCCAACAGGTATGACAAAACAAGTGCACCCACTCAGGTTGGGGATTTTCTCCATAAGCCTGGGTCCATTTGGCCAAATGCGCGCGCAGATCATCTTGCCTATCATACTTTTTTGTCATTCGCATCTTAGGATTCCCACATCATGTTCTCATCATCCTCCTACATTCAAGCCAATCATCAAAGCTTCCTTTACGCGTACCCCACCATCTTGTGGGTGTAGTGTGCAGTTCTCAGTCCAATGCCTAGAAGCACTGCTTTTTTAGTACCTCCCTTTCAAATGCATCCAAAAAGATATATACCTCATTTAGGCCATCATAAGTAGGTAGGTTTCTTACCTTTGAGGACACACAATGCAATGATCAGGTCATCATGTTGCAATTCAATGTAGTTACTTCATGTAACCGATTTTGCTAATGTTCTATCTCTTCATCAAAGTCCAAAGTGTAGGAACTCTCACGAACCCATATAATCCATCCATCCGTGGTGGGATTCACCCAATCTTGGTCTCGCGCTGTTATCTTATAGATACATTCTAAATCATCATCACTTTCATAATCGTGGACTAGTTTAATATAGCTCGATCTTTTAGCCGGATCTAGGGGTATTATTATGTGCAGCGATTTATTCTCAAATATCATCTTTCCCTTCTTTAGGTTGATTACCCCATTCATATCAGTAACCCAGTCAATTCCTAGGAGCATAGGATAGGGATTGTTGTTTTCCACTGTGTCTATTACTTCAAAGTCAGCCAGCGCACTCGCACCTTCAATATCCACAATCACCCCCTACATTCATCCCATGGGGATGATCTTCTGTTGATTTTCCATCCTTAGCTGAATCAGAGACCATTGCAACATGGGTCTCCCCATCCGTTCCCAAGTGTTAACCTGATCCATTTCATACTCTCTAATATGCACGGTTAGTCTCATCTCTCGTCCCGTCCTTGTTTTATGCTTACCAATCTTTCATACTACGCACCACTCACCTGGCGCAGTTCCATTGCACCTATTGATGAGCTCTTGCAACCATTTCACAGCCTTACTATCACGTAATAACTTCATATAGGTATCTAGGAAAGTTGTGAGCATAGAGGGGTCCATCTCCTGATTAGGCGTATCCTTGCTTCCTAAGGTGGTGGCCTTAGCGAATCTCTTCTTAGCTTCCATGAAGGTTTCATGGGCGCGCTCCAAATCAAACTTAGCTTCCTTCGCTAGAGCTTTGCAGACCCATGCACTATATTTTGGATGTTTCTCTTTGTCATCTCCTATCACGATTCCACTCCTGAGCACTATATTTACGTTTGGATCTTCCTCGCGCGGTTCAGACCTCATCATCTGCAAGTTCTGAGTCGACGGAGGTGGTAGCACCCCTTTGTCATGTATCCTAGCTATTAGCATAGGATAGTATCCCATTTAATTATTAAATAGTGTGAAATACTTGCATGATGGACGTGTTGGATTAGTGAAATTGCGGGCATAGTGTCTCGGTCCTCTGGAATTGTAGCAAATCAACTTTCCTCGACCTTTTCCAAGTCCTCCTCTGCCTTGACCTCATCCACGCCACTGAAATCATGTCCGCACCATCCCTGCGCCCTGGTCAGGGGGGTCGTGTTTCAGCCTGAACCCTATAGGCAAGGGTTCTATCCATCATCAATTCATAACTCCTGCAATTACGCTCAACATGCCCTACTGACCTACAAAAGTTATAGAACAACTATTGTGGTGTTTGTACAAACTTTTGTAGCATATGATAGTTATCTGTGGCATGTTTTCCTGCTACCTAAAAGATAGTGTACCACAATGTAGGCCCGGAACTAGGTCCTTCCTGAGCTTCTGGCCTTAAAGGCAATGGCCCTCCTCCTGCAATATAGTTCACAAAGACTAGGCAATGGTCCTTGTCATGACCCCACTCTTGCATTTCAAGCAGCATACTTCTTCATGCACCTTTGGTCGAACCGTCCTGTCCTACTTTAGAATTCGCATCTCAAGGCATAGATTTTTCAGTTGCGCATGGATCTATTGAACCCCCAGATTCAGATCTTGCATCGGAGTTTCATGTAGTCTCATATCAATCTCCAAGGCATCCACCTAAGTTGTTATCTTCTGCTATGATAGCACGACCCTTAAGTGCAACAGTAGTGAAGCCACAAACCACTCGCGATGCTGCCGATATGTCAAATTCATGTTGGATTCATAGATTGTACACTTCAACCTCTAATCTAGCTCCCAAGGCATCTCACATGGTTTCATCGCGATCTTTGAATCCCACAATCGACTGCGCCTCAGATTTAGGCCTACTAAAATCTCTATTCAGTGTTGTTTGTATGTCTGTTACTCCAGCATTTGGGTTATCATTCGAGTATTTGATATACCAGGTTAGCACGTGATCTTGTAGAGAACTAACCAATGTCACCTTCTTTATATGTTCATCTGTAACACCTTAAGCTTCCCATACAACTTTCACAATGAACTAGAATTGGTCCAGGTCCTCATTTCCCATGCCTTTGAACAAAGGCAGCTTCATTGCAGTTGCCATACTGAAATGCAGTGGAGGCAAAGGTGGTATGAGTGAAGTTGGAGGTGATGGTGGTGAAGTTGGAGGTGGAGTGGGAGGAAGTGGTATTCATGGGAATCCTTATCTTATTAACCGAATAACACTTCACAAAGAAACCTTCGCTATCCCTTCCTCATCACCTTGCGAAGGTGAAATCAACGGACTATACTTTTAACCCTTTTGTCCTTCGTTCCTGTAATTTTTTCTGCTTTGCGTAGTTTCGAACATCAAGGTAGCTGCATAGCCCATTTTTCACACAATAGCATTTTAATCCAATTATTCAAAGATTTCACGTACTTACCTCGCAGTCCTTTGAAAAAGTGTCGCTCTGCCTCGTTGTAGCTAACTAAGGTGTCGACCATGAATTCAATCACAAATCCTCCTATGATGCGATCGAGCCAATTATCGACAATCCAACCAATTTTGTCCTCAAATGCTTCTAATTTCTGTATTACTTCCAGGGTCCAAACAATAGGACCATCAATTTTCCACCTTCCTTGGTTGTCTACTAGATTCGCAATCCACTCGTATAGCTCAATAGGGAAGGAGTAGAAAAAGATCTCATGGATATTTGTATACAGGTATCTTTCCAACCATTGTTCCTTTGTTAGTCACTGGTTTCTATTCTCCTGCGTTGTGAATTCGTGGATATTCTTATCCAACCAGTCTCCAATCTCCTTCTTAGTTGGATTCCAGTGATACGACATCACACATCTCTTATGCAGATTTTGGTCCTGGCAATGGAACCATTTGTTAGCTTGAGGGGGCCTGACCCAGGTTCAGCATTAGTTAGCCAAACAAATCCCTACACTACTGGCCCTTTCAGCATCAGCCGACGGAGCGTGGACTGAAGTCTCACCCGAAGTAGTATGGAGGGTTGTTGGAACCAAGTTTCCACACCCTGAGATAGTTGTGATGTTGTCTGATTCCCTCTATTCTTGCCTCCGCGCAAGTCACTTCACCCTAGGGATTACAGGATGAACCCTTTATTCCATCCTTTCATACCTCCACGAAAGGGTATGCTTGACCTTTGCGCAACCCTAACCTGTTTCTCATGTACTTTCGCACTGCCATGGAAGTGTGTCGTGCAGATTCCCTAATTAATTTAAGTGATTTTCTTATCTCATCAAATACTTAAATTTAACACCACATAAACAGATATTTGTAATTGCATTCAATTATTCAATGTAATTGCAATCATTCGCACATCATACAAGCATAATAAAGGAAATTCATACATAAAATGTCCAGATGCATCAACAAAACAAAGACACAAAAATTGTAGAGTATTTTCTTTATTAATATCTTCCAAGTGTTTACAAACTCTGTCCGCCCTATGCACACAACTGCAGGGGTCTGTGCACTTAGTTGCGGACTTCTACCCTAGGCCTTTGCGCACTCGGTTGCAGAGCCTATACCTATGCGACAACCCAAGACTTAGACTTTTTGCTCCAAGCTATGACTCCATTACATCGTGTGTCATTCTATGTTCTTCTAACTATTTAGAGCTTAGCTCTTTTTATACAATCCCATGGTCCACAGACCATAGGTAGATCTCTTACAACCAACTTTACTTTACAAAACTAAGGGCAGACTACCCTTTTTGACACATGACACCTTCGCGCTCCGCAACCACAAAATGCGGAGCCTTTACAATTATATTACAAAAATTTACTTAAACATGGGATTTTATCCCCAAAACTACCTTTGGGGGATCCCACTCCCAACACATAGTGATTTCTAGGGTAACCCAACTGGGAAAAACCCCTCAATACTCTTTGCATTAATCAATTGAATACAGAATATATTACAATTGCATGCTCCAAATCTTAGCATCACTTGTAAAATAAAAATTGTTCTCTCTGCTGAACGAGAGCCTCTAGCCAATACTTATCCAATTTTTGCCTCCTCCAACCTATTATTTCCTTGCATAATCCTGAGCTAATTTGAGCTACTAAACAATAGGGAAGTCCTTTTTTTCTTGTGCAAATCCAAAGGAATTTATCTCTTGATTTCATGCAACAACTATACACTCAACTATTATACACTTACTATTACACTGGCCTTTGTCTCCTCCACTCCAACTGAGTAATTTGAATTCGAGCCATGTTTGGGATATCTTGGGCTGATTGATTAGTTAGTTGATATATCTCTAAGTTAGACCATTGCCTCACTGCACAACTGACCTTCAACTGACTCTATCAATAGTTAGAGGTAAGTTAGCTAAGTACAACTGAAAATAATCGAACTAGATTGCTAAAATTTAGAAACCAATACATGCATGACTGAACTCCAAGCCCACTAACTCAAATTGCTAATCTAACTAACTGATAAGAGCCATCTCACACTAGTTAACTGCTTCCAAGTTGTCTTTCTTATGTGGAAATTATATTTACTCAATTTGACTAAGGCTAAAGTCAAATTGAGCCTTTCTTGCTACACTTTCTAGCACATTTATGGTTACCTTTGAATGGTAAACCAAATCAAATCAAAATTGATTGTGAAAAGCATATGAAATATGCAATGATTGATTTAGAGAATCAAAGTGAACTGTTATGTTTACTCAAACATCATAGATAAATTGTTCTTTTAAAGCATATATTGGTAATCATACATTAGAAGAATCTCCTTTTGAAGAATCAAAAACATAAATTTTAGATTTTCTTACAGTAGCAGTTTCTAATTCAATACGAGCTTCTTCTTCTTTTTTAATTGATGTAAATATTGATACTTGGTTATCATACTTTGATGGTTCCAAGTCAACTTAAGCCACCAGTGCAAGTGTTTGTTGTGTATTACTGGACCCTTAAAGTAACAAATTTATTTTGTCTTGAAAACTTGACTTTTAATGCACTAATAATGTATATGAATATGAGACCTTGTTACAAGGCCTTATAAAATCCATTGATATGATAGTTAAGAAACTGAAAGCAGTAGGTGATTCTAAAATCATTGTAAGACAAGTTAATAAAACCATTCATTACCTTTCAAAACACCTTTAGAATTATAGGAAGGAGGTATAGAATTTAATTCAAAACTTTGAAAATTTTAAATTAAATTATGTATCTCATTTCAATATCTATAGGTTGATCTCATAGCTAATGTAGTCTCAAGGTTTCTTCTCGTGGAATTTTTTTCTTAGGATAAATTTTCCGTAGAAATTCTTTTCAGGTCATGAGGTTCATATAACATCTCCAACTTGAGAGTGTTTGATGATGATGACCAAATAAAAAAGAATCTCACTATGGAAGATACCTTCAAAGGCTTGATAATCAATGAATATCAACCTGATTTATAAATGAATTTCAATTCTCTAAATGAAACTAAGTCACAAAATCCAATGCCAAAATCAATAGTTTGTCTAAAGAAACTTTTTGAATTTCAACATAGATCCAAAGGAAGTATTAATTGAAAAACAAATAGTTCCTCCATGCAATATGAGGTGATTAATTTAGGAACTAATAAAAATACCCAAAATGTGCATTTGGGAGTCAATTGTACTCCTTTCCAATGCTTGATGAGCCCCATAAATGGGTAATTATATGGGCTCATTTTGCCTCCTAACTTAGCTTAATCCACCATTCTCATTAGTTTATTGCATGTTTTTAGATTATATTTATGCTAATAGAGTGAGTTAGGTTGGTCATTATGTCATGGAGTCTAATGTGTGTTTAATGCAGATTTTTGGTCAATTTTGGAGATAAAGTTAAAGATTTAATGGAAAACTGGCAGCAATAATTCGAAGTAGACAAGGAAGAGGATTTATAGGAGGGTATCCCCCTCATTTATGACTCCCCACTTCGAATTCTCCATCATGCAGCTCGGAGCACAAGCAGCCACATCAATGCACCAAAGAGGCAACTGAGCAAGTGGAGGATAACTTCTGTTTATCTCAAGTTTTGTTAGCCAAGCCTCCCTGATTTTAAGGAAGCTGTTGGGAGCTTCAGTTGTATAAATAGATAGGCCTAGGGCCTCATTAGGTTGTTGGAAGTTATTCTAATTTTCAAATTTTTGTTGCAGCTTTGCTCTGCTCAACTTTGAGCTTACTTTTGTTGATAGTTTCATGTAATCTTGTTATTATTTTGATGTTTAAGATGAGATATTGTTCGAGCTAGCACTGAGTTACCTCAGAGGGATGAAGCTCTTGGGTTAGGGCCCAATCTGAGTAGCCAAGCTCCGCTTGTTGTTATTTATATGCTTTTTTTCAGTTATGAATTAGTTGCAGTTAGATAGATTTCTTTCTTGGTTAAGAATAGGTTGCTTTTGGTGATTTAGAAGGATGTTTCCATTTTAGTTTGTTGTAGCATGTTAAACAGTGATAGGAAAAATATACAAAAAGGCCATCAACAGAGCCTTGGCCTCCTTTCCTCCCTCTGGGACCATGAATTGAGGCCAAGACCCTCTTGCTGCCACAAAAACATAGATTTGCCTTTTCCATAGGATTTCTGGTGTCACAGTTTGTTAGAAGGTTAATGCTTTGTTGTAGATCTATTTCACCATGCTCATTTCTATCTTTGCAATAAATTTCTTTCCATGCTTTCTTTCCATATAGTATTTTTTAGCATTTACTTTCCTAGATCAGAATTTAGACTAGCTTGATGCAAAGTTCTATTTTTTGATGTAGCTAGTTTCCTTGCTTGCTTAATTTCATGATGTGAGTTTCAGTTCTTTTGCAAAAATCCTCTTCTCAAAATAAGTCATCCAACCAGCCATCTCCATTTCTCTTTGATCTATGTTCCACAAGTCACCCAAAGTCCCTCACAAATCTATCTTAGCTTTCTACACTTTTCTCATAAACTTTCCTCTCTTTCCTTAAACAAGTCAAACCAACTTTCTCTTTCTTGATCCTTCTTGATGAACCCTAGACACCTTAACACATCACCCTAGCCTTCATCTACCCTTTCCATCCACTTTCCCACCTTCAAAACCTCGAAAACTGCTCTCGACATCCTCTTGTAGATCCTCTGCAGCCTCTTGTAGATTTTCCTGTAGGTGTATTTTTGAAGTCCGATTGCAGGAAAAGCCTCCAGAAGGCCACCTGGGACCTCCTAGGACCCATCCACATCTTCCTATACCTCTGTAAACTCCAAATTCACCCTCCATCACCACCTAATCGCTGCCACATTCACAAACAAATAAATTACATGCATGACAATTTCACCTAAAAATACATAAAAATCCAAAAACATGTTTTTTTTCTCATTTCCTTCAAGAAATAGTTTGAGTAGATGCTGTTTACTTCCTAAGTAGGTAATGGCATTAATTTTATGGTTTTTCATCTCTCTTTATGCAAAAGTAAGATTAGTTGGTTAATTAGGGTTTGATATGTTTACTTCACATTTTAGTCTTCTTTTCATTTTTGCAGGTAGAGTAGCCTTTGTAGAGTAAGCTTTCCTTTCTTTCATCACATATAGAGCTTCTTCTGGAATCCATAGAAGTTGGCTCGAGCTCCTAGCGATCTTGCACCAGCTTACCAAGTGACAGACTGTAGTAATAACTAGTACTTGTGCATGCAACATCGGCACTTCCAAGTTTGTTATGAACTACCGGGTTGATAAAAGTAAAGTAGGAAGCCCATGAGTTGCAGCGTTATTGCTGCAATACTGGTGCTCACCACTTTTTGGCGCTATTTCCAGGGAAGCGTCAGAGTATTTTGTGATTATTGCTTTTCTTCTATTTTCTACTGCAACATTCTACTAAGTAGTTTATTTCAGTAAAAGTAGAGTAGTTGTTCCTTTCAATTTCTGCAATTTCCATTTCAAAAAAAGTATATTATTCATTTCCCCGGTTTCCTTTCAATTCTGCAATTTCCATTTCAGAAAAAGTACATTAGTAATATCCTTGCTTTCATTTCTGCATCTCATTTGCTTTCCTTTTCAATTCTGCAATTTCATTTCAGCAAGTTCATTTCAGTTAGTTGCAATTTGTTTGTTCAAACAATTTCAGTTTTGCAGGTACAAGCAGAAAAAAAAAATAAAAAAAATAGCAAAAATCAACCAAAAGATTTATTTTCATGCCTCGTAGGAACAGATATAATTTAGTAAAATTCTTGCCCAACACCGCCACCACATCACATAGCCACCCTTCTCTCTTCTTCGGTGGTAGTGATCAGGAAGAATTTTTAGGTGAACAACCAGCGATATTTGAAGAACCTATAGGGGAAGAAGAAGAAGAAAACATCCCTCCTGAGACAATGGCTGAAAACAGAAATGCTAAGGGGAATGGAGAAAGAGTAGAGCATGCCTTTCCCATCTGAGAGACCAATGGGAACACTAAAATGAAGAACATAAGCCCTTCAACCCTACCTCACTTCAATGGATTGACTACAAAAGATCTTGACACCTTTTTATTTGAGTTTGTTGTTATCTGTTAAACCTATGACTATGCAGAAGATGAGCAAAAGTTGAAACTATTTCCTTCTACTCTCAAGGATCCAACATTGCGCTGGTTCATGGGGTTACTTGGCAATAGCATCACAACTTGGGCTCAAATGCAGCAGGCCTTTAATAACAAATATCGAGACTATTGTAGGTCAAAAGACACCAAGAAACAAATCTTCCGAATGACCATAGGAAGTGATGAATCTTTGGAAGATTATGAAGAGAGGTTCCATCTCAGTTATAAAAGGGCTAGGTGCACACTTGACCCCGAATCTCTGAAGTTGGTCCTGCTCAGGGGAATTCTGGAAGACCTTCTAGACACCCTCCATCTGCTGGCTGGGGGAGACATCTACCAACTACCTTATGAAGACATAAAGATTGTTTTTAGAAACCATTCTAGGGTAGCCAGAAAGAGAGGTAGGGGGAGTCAACCCATAACCAGTACCTCCTCATCCAGTTCATCCCTCAAAGGTGAACTTGGAAACATGCTGGTCGACTTCAAGAGTGAGATGCTACAAACTCTTTCCATGCAAATGGATACCTTGCATATCAAAAGGAAACAAGAGGAAGCAGAGAGGGCTTTGGCCATTTTTTGTCCTAGGTGTACCAGGAGGCATCCTAGGAATGAATGTCCATTGAACTCTATAGAGGTTTGTTCAGTCTGTGAAGAAGATCATTCTACAGATAAATGTCCTTCCTTGCCCGGACTTAAAGCTGTATACCAGGGGGTTGAAGGAGCCACTAAACCACTCTATTTCATGAACCAAAGGAGACCGCATGGACCTAGACCATACCATTAGGGGATGCAAGGGACATCTTAAGCATACTACAACCCCAACCAAGCCACTTCCATACCTCCTTGGGGCCCTCCTGATCATCCTTCTTGGCCCACACCTCCTGCTTGGTCCTATCCATATCAATATCATGCCCAACCAGCTGCTCATGCATTTCAATCTTATGCTTAGCCACAACCTCAGTGGAATGCATCTCATCAGGGGTGGAGGCCGCAATACAACTCTCCTCCCACTCTTTTGCCTCCATCACCTGCTCAACCACAACCATTGCCTCTTGCTCTACCAAGGTAACCCCAAACGCTTGCCTACTTGAACCTAAACCCGAACAACAGATAGGCCCTACAAGTATATGGTGGGGAACCATCATGCCCAACTTATGCTGTGGAGATTTAGAAGATTAACCTATGATCTGGGAAGGTTCTCCTAGATAGCCAACCTCCTCCTCAGAAGGTTGAGGGAGATAAAGAGGAAAGTGAACCGAAAGCAATTCCACCTTTTCCTGAGAGATTATCCGGGACAACACAACCCACCCTAGAAGAAACTGAACTTCTGGGAGAATTGAAACAGTTATGTGTAAAGATACCACTTCTCCAAGCCATAAAGGATGTGCTTATATACAATAAGATGATCAAAGATAAATGCTTCAGGCATCCAGGTGGGCGCAAGAGAGATGCCCAAACCATCAATTTCATAGGACAACTGTCTGACCTCATGTTGGGGCAAGTAATCTGTCTAAAATATCTAGACCCTAGAAGCCCAGTAGTTGATATCCACATCAATGGCACCATGATCCCACATACCTTGATTGATCTGGGAGCTTCCATTGATGTGATGACAAAGGACACCATGCTAAAACTCAACTCCAGGGCTCCTTGAGGAAGATCACAATAGTACTGCAGCTAGCAGACCGCTCCACCGTGACCCTTGCAGGGATTGTGGAGGATGTGATGGTCTCCATTTATTCTTGGGAGTACCCTACTGATTTCTTAGTTCTCCAGCCAAAGGAAAAGCTCACTGGGTATCCTATCATCTTGGGAAGACCCTAGTTGGCCACTGTCGATGCTTATATCAGTTGTCAGGTTGGGAACATGACCATCAAGAATGGGCATATGTGCATGTAGCTAATCCTATACCCTCCTACCCAACCCTTGCTAGAATATGATCTACCTCTCTGGTTGGAGGAGGAGGATGAGGATGAAGTCTATTATGCACCACTGTGTGTAGTAGAAACTATCACGGGGGGGAGACCACAAAATGATGATCTTTGTGTGGTTGACCCAACCTCTCTCCATGTTAAGAATATAGAGTTCGGCCTAAAAAGAACCTTGAAAATCAACTCATCCCTATCCACTTCCCAGGAGAAGGAACTGTGTAGCTTATTGAGAAAACATTTAGATGCCTCGCTTGGAGTTATAAGGAGATGAAGGGAGTGCACCCTTCAATATGTACTCATCATATATACATTAAAGAATATTGCAAACTAGTCAGGTAGCCTCAAAGGAGGATGAATCCAGCCCTTAAAGACATTGTTAAGGAAGAATTGCAAAAATTACTTGATGTAGGATTCATCTACCCCATCTTTGACAGTGAATGGGTCTCTCCTTTGGTGCTAGTGCCAAAGAAAAATGGTAATTGGAGAATCTGTGTCTATTATTGGGAACTGAACAAGGCCACTAAAAAGGACCATTTTCCTTTGCCTTTCATAGATCAAGTGTTAGATGGTCTGGCGGGGAATTTTTTTTTCTCCTTCCTAGATGGGTTTAGCAGGTACAATCAGATTCAAATCATCCCAGAAGACCAAGATAAGACCACTTTCACTTGTCCTTGGGGTACCTTTGCATATCAGGTCCTTCCTTTTGGTTTGTACAATGCTCCAGCCACTTTCCAGAGAGTAGTATTGAGTATATTTTCTGAATTGGTTCATGATGCAGTGGAAATATATATGGATGATTTTACTCCTTATGGTTCTAACTTTCAGGAAGCTTTATCTAACCTAGGAAAACTTTTGGAAAAGTGTATTGAAATGAACTTGTCCTTCAGTTTGGAAAAATGTACATTTTTTATGATTGAAGGGACCGCGCTAGGTCATGCAATATCTCAACAAGGATTGCATGTGGACCCCAACAAAGTTGCCATCATCCAAAGGGTTCCACCTCCTGAAAATGTGAGAGATGTCCGAAGTTTCCTAGGCTTAGCTGGATATTATAGAAGATTCAATAAAGATTTTAGTAAGTTATCCTCTCCGTTGTTTGGTCTTTTGGGAAAAGATGTTGAGTTCATATGGACTGAAAAATGTAAAGAAGCCCTAGATACATTGAAAAGAAAACTTGTGACTGCCCCAATTTTGAGAGGCCCAAATTGGGCCCTACCTTTCCACATTCACACAGATGCCTCAAACAAAGTAATAGGAGTAGCCTTGGGACAAATTGATGAAAGTTTACCGTATACCATATACTTTATAAGTAAAAATTTGTCAAAGGCAGAGTTAAACTACACGGCAGCCGAGAAGGAACTCCTAGCTATAGTGCATTCCTTAAATAAATTCAGGCATTACATTACAAGCTATCAAACCTTTGTACACACTGATCATGTTTCAATTAAGTATTTAATGAATAAACAAGATGTAAATTCTCGCATTATTAGATGGTTGCTTTTACTGCAACAATTTGATTTAACCATTGTTGATAAGCCTGGTAAAGAAAATGTTGTTGCTGACTTTTTGTCTAGAGTAAATTTGCCTGCAGGTGAATAAGGAATGGTGGATGATCAAATTCCAGATGAAAACCTATTTTCTATCTCAGTGTTCTCTCCGTGGTTTGCTGATATAGCAAATTACTTGGTTTCAGCACAGTTCCCACTACACCTGTCCTCAAAAGAGAAGAGCAAGAACGTGAGGAAAAGCACCCCTTTCACCTAGATTGGGCACAATCTCTTCAAACTTGGCCCAGATCAGATCTTGAGAAGATGTGTCAAGGAGGAGGAAGTTTTTGACATTCTCTTGACCTGTCATGATGGGCCTTGTGGAGGTCATTTTGCAGCAAAGATGATTTCCTTCAAAATATTGCAGGAAGATTACTATTGGCCCACTCTTCATCAAGATGTGAGGAGATATACCGTCCAAAGTGATCGGTGTCAAAAGATGGGAAAACCTACTCCAAATGATGAAATGCCCATTCAACCTCAAGTGACCTTTGAGCCATTTGAGAAGTGGGGCACAGACTTTGTGGGTCCTATAAACCCTCCTTCAAAATAAAGGCAATACATCATTGTGTGCACTGATTATCTGGCAAAATGGGCAGAGACAAAAGAAATCAAGGCAGCAGTAGAAGAAAAAGTCGCTGAGTTTTTAGAGGAAAACATATTCTATAAGTTCGGGTATCCAAGAGAACTGGTCACAGATCAAGGCGGTTAGTTCACTTCCAATTTGATTGAAGACTTGCTCACACATCATGAAATCAAGCACAACACTTCCACCTCTTACCATCCACAAGCAATTGGGTAGGTGGAAGTCACTAATAGAGCTTTGGAAGGGATTCTAACCAAGGTAGTGAGCAACAGTAGAAAAGATTGGGCAGATAGACTAGTTGAGGCCATGTAGGCCTACAACACAACATGGAAGACCACCACAGGGTTCACACCCTATGAACTGGTCTATGGGAAGAAGGCCTTGCTGTCAATAGAATTTGAATACAATACACTAAGAATGACAACTCAGCTGGACCTAGACCTCAACCATGCATAGAAGGAAAGACTACTCTAGCTCAATGGATTGGATGAACAAAGATTGCAGGCCCTTCTCCACACAGAGGTAGTTCAGCTTCACAGGATTATATGGCATGACCAAAATATCAAGGAGAAGTAATTCCAAGAGGGAGTTTGGGCATTGCTCTATGACTCAAGGTTTAAAGACTTCAAAGGAAAGCTGAAGACAAGATGGCTAGGACCCTACACTGTGGAAAAATGTAATGACAATGGTTCAGTTCTGATCAAAACCATTGATGAGGGAGCCATCCCCATGCTTGTCAATGGACACAGGTTGAAAATTTACAAGAAGCCCCTTTCCAAGCGAGAGTTCATTGAAGATCTGAATAAAATAGTGATGGTAGTGGAGTAGGTCTTAGCTTGCACTTCACCCACTCACTGAAGAAGCATAAAAAAGAAAAAAATAATAAGGACTCAAGTGAAAACCTCCATGAGGCGCTTGAGTCCCATCATTGGGTTGAAAACCTCTTTTGAGGTGGCCCAGTGAAGACAAAAACAAAAAAAAGAGAGAGAATAAGATCCCTGGGTGAAAACCCCCCTTGGAGGTGCCCAGGGCAGGGAATTAGGGTGAAAACCTCCTTGAGGCGCCCTAATTGTCTTTCAAAAAAGAAAAGGAAAAAAAGAGAAAAAACAGAGAAAAGAAGGAAGAGAAAATTGACTTTTAATGTGCATTGCAAGTTACAGGTGGGACACAAGAAGCAAGAGAAGATGCCATAAAGCCTATTTCACCTCCTCCACACTCTTCTCCATCATTTATGACCTTTTTTCCACCTCACTATGTTTTTTCCGAAGACCGTGTATCTTACAGGAGGCTCCTGTAGAAATCACAGAGAGCCAGAAATGGATTTTAAAAATAGTTTGAGGGTCTGGGAAGTTCCATGAAGAGCATGTAGGCCTTCCTATAGCTATCCACCCTCCTGGACATCCATCCCACACCTGCACCACCTCGTCATCATCAATTTCTTTCCTTCCCGTAAAAAAAAACATAGAAACCATTTTTTTAGAAAAAACAAAAATAAAGGGAGCAACACCTCCAAACCTCACCTGCAGCTTACCAAGTACCTCTCCATCTTCATCAGCATCTCCAACATCATCCTTCCAGCTCCTAGCACAAAAATCAGCTAAAAATTTTAAAGGGAGAAGCAGCTATAGTTGCTCCTATAGGAATTCATGTACCAGCTGATCCCATTAAAATCAAGCCAGGACAATAAAATAGGTGCAGACATAGGATTGAACGGGACACTTGAAGCCAGATCCAACCAAAGGATACCTACACAAAGCACACAAGCCACACATCAAGGAGCAGAAAGCATACAACATAGGAGATACAGGCATGAAGCAACTGAAATATGAGCATGAAACAACAAAGGAACCAAAATGAACCACAACACGAACATTCGACTTGCAGGTAAGTGTCTAACCCTCTCCTCTGTTGAATTTGTGTAATTGGAAAATATGCATGAGAAAATGAGATGGCTAGGGTTGAATGAGAAAATGTGGTCAGTTAATTGGCCACCCTCATCCAGTTGACTGCGCTCATCCGGAGATGCCACCACACGTGTGCCTGGTCAACTCACAGAAAAATATAAAGGACAGGTAGTGGAGCGCCTGCAAACTCTGATGCAATGATGGGAAGTGATTTCAAGAAAGAGCCATGATGACAGGGCAGTGGGGACCAATGGTCAAAATCTGGCAACGTACATTTTTGCCAGCTCACCCCATCACTGGAAATATCTCAAAGAAGACATAAGTACTCCTCGTCAAAACTCCTTCACCACCTTTTCTTCCATTTCCTCTTCCACTTAGCTGCAGCAAGCTCTATACCACCTCCATAGCCTCAAAACCATCGTTCTCTATCATTTTCAGCCATCCTTCTGCTATCAGCGTTCTACAGGAGCAATAACATGTTCTACAGAAGCACCTACATCCAGTTCTATAGGAGGGGTAGTGAGGAGTTTTTAAGGAGAAAACATGGGATTTTTGCTCGACTTGTGGCTTGAGGAGGTAGGTTCTATGCATACCTACCTTGATTATCAATATGTGTAAGGAATGATATAATTTTAAGGAGAAATTGAGTCCATAGAAGGAGAGAAATTATATAAGAATTTTCTGCTTGTTTTCCTAAAAAAAAAACAGTTTTTCGTCTGTTTTCCTGTTCCTTCAAAATTCTTGTCTCCATCTCTATTCTGGGTGTTCAAAGGGGGTATCAAAAAAATGATAGGGTGATTCATGAGGAAGGAGCCTACAAATTCAGCTAGGATCCATGAACATCCCAAAGTAGTAGCTATTTTTACCAGACCAAATTGGATGCCATTCTTTGAAAAATTATGAGGGTTTGATGAAGAAGTGGCTTAGGAGTTTTCCCTTTCTTTAGTCCCTCACTCAAGGACCCATGCCAATGTTACTTTGAGGGGTATCTCCATGGAAATCACCCCAGAATTTATCAGTAGGGTTACCAACCTTCCCCTTGGATTACCTTGGAGAAAATATGAAAAGCCAATTGGACAATCTGCCAAGAAAAACTTCTTCCAACCCAATGAACATCCTGTAGAAGACAAAAATGGCATTAGAAGAACAAGCATACCTTACCCTTTGGATGAGGTCAGTTACCAAATTATCAAGTATATTTCCTGTGAAGGGAGGTATAGCATAGTTTATGGCTACCATTTTAGACTTCTCCATGAGCTAAGATATGGCATGGACACTCCAACACCCCAGAAACTCAACATCCCCTATTTTCGCCTACAGTCCCTCATAGATTCTAGCATTAAGTTGAAGGGAGGAGCTCCAGATCAGTTGGCTCATTATGGATTGATTAAACTATTAGTGGAAGAAGCCCTCCATACCTTCACAATCCCCAAAGCATGGGAAATCTTCAGAAACATGACAGAAACCCTCACATATGATCATAGTCCTTCTGATAGTGAGGGGGAAGAGCAACAAGGGGAAGAAGGGGAGGAAACTGAGGAACAAATAGAGGAGGAAGACACCAAAACAGAGAAGGAGGAAACTAAACAAGAGGAGGAAGAAACCAAAATAGAGCAAGAGGAAACAAAACCAGCAGAGATAGAGAAGACAAAAAGAGAGGAAAAAGGGGTAGAAATCACAGAAGTGTCTCCTGAGACCCTAGAAAGAGAGGCAATAGCTGCCCTCACTACCCTCAACACCCGAATGAAACCAAAACAAAGAGGAAGAGGTAGACATCAATGTATTTCAGGGCTGGGAAAAGCACAAGGATAAAAATAGGAAAACCACAACCATCTTCAAAAATGCCTATTATAATTGAAGATTCACCCACTATCAAAGGGGAAGAATCTCCCTCTAAAACCCCCATCACATATGAAAGAGGAAGTCCCAGATATTCCACCTGGAAGGAAACAGTGCAACTACAGGACTCAAAAACATCTCTTTAGGAGGCACAAACTGTTCTACAGGAGACCCTAACTAAGCTACAGGAGATCGAAAAACTTGAGAAAATGGCAGAAGAATAGCCAAAGGGGAAGGAGGAAACAGCAGAGGCACAAGAACCTGACCCCCAACCTAGTTTGGGCTCTTACTACAATCTTCTTAACGGGGGAAAATCATTCCACAGAAATTTGCAGTCCCACTTTTCTTTGAGTTAGAGAAAGAAAGGATAAGGAGCCATAGATGGATGCAAATCACCAAATCCAAGGGGGTAGAGGATATTGGCCACATGGAGAACAAGCTTAGAGAAATGGGTAGGGAGTTAAGTGCTATAAGAAATAGAGAGGCAATTAGAAGAACTCACTTGGAAATAGAAAATGAGTTGCTAAGAAGACAACTGCAAGAAAAGGAGACACAATTGGCATGCATGGCCAACTAGTCTATGGAGGCACTGCAGTACAGAACACCAACAAAATCATATGGATTATACCTCAAGGACCAGTGGCTACAGTTTCAGATCAAGACTTTGACACAGAGAGGCACAATGCCTTTCTAGGATTACAAACAGTTCGTGGACCTATGCGACCAAAGCTCTTTAGAAGACAAGGCAAAAATAGCGGAGTTCTATTTGCATAACATGGCCCTCACAGACATGAACATGTGGGACCCCAATGCTAGGCTAGGGGACATGCAGCTAATGGCCATAGCCTCATGGATGAATCATGAGGAGAAAAGGGCAACATAAATCAACAAGTTGATAGCAAAAGAGAAAAATGAACCCTTGATGATCAGAGTTGAGCCATCAAACCCCATGGCTCTCATCAGCACACACCAACTACTTGCAAATAATCCTCAAAGTGCCCCTAAGTATATCAATGATCAGGCTCAGGCCATTGCACATTTTGAGTATATGGAAAGATTACTTGGGGAAGACTTTATTCATGCTTCTATGAGGAGGTGGAACACTCTACCACATAGTCTGCAAATCAGGGAGTATCACTTCCCAACAAGGATAAAAGAAGCATTAAGGAGAGTGGCACTATACAAGTGCTCTATGCAAAATTTGAAGGTCAATTGGATTGGCCTCAAATTGAGTCCCCCACTGCTGCTAGGCTTGCTGGAAGGTAGAAAAGAGGAAGAAGAAAAACAACAGTGAGAAGAGGTGGACAGAAAGGTAGGATTCCATGACAATCATGGGATGTCAGGGAGGCCATTAGGGCCATCAAAGATGAGGAGATGGATTGAGTTGCTCAAAGGATAAGCAACACCTTCAGTAGGGGGGTGATGATGAGCCCCATAAATGGGTAATTATATGGGCTCATTTTGCCTCCTAACTTAGCTTAATCCACCATTATCATTAGTTTATTGCATGTTTTTCGATTATATTTATGCTAATAGAGTGAGTTGGGTTGGTCATTATGCCATGGAGTCTAATGTGTGTTTAATGCAGATTTTTGGTCAATTTTGGAGATAAAGTCAAAGATTTAATGGAAAATTGGCAGCAATAATTTGAAGTAGACAAGGGAGAGGATTTATAGGAGGATATGCCCCTCATTTATGACTCCCCAATTCAAATTCTCCATCATGCAGCACGGAGCACAAGTAGCCACATCAATGCACCAAAGAGGCAGTTGAGCAAGTGGAGGATAACTTTTGTTTATCTCAAGTTTTGGGAGCCAAGCCTCCCTGATTTTAAGGAAGTTGTTGAGAGCTTCAATTGTATAAATAGAGAGGCCTATGGCCTCATTAGGTTGGAAGTTAGTCAAATTTTCGAATTTTTGTTGCAGCTTTCCTCTTCTCAACTTCGAGCTTACTTTTGCTGACAGTGTCATGTAATATTATTATTATGATAATGAAGATGAGATATTGTTCAAGCTAGCACTGAGTTACCTCAGAGGGATGAAGCTCTTGGGTTAGGGCCCAATACAAGTAGCCAGACTCCTCTTGTTTTGTATTTACATGCTTTGTTTCAGTTTATGAATTGCAGTTAGATAGATTTCTTTCTTGGTTAAGAATAGGTTGCTTTTGGTGATTTAGAAGGATGTTTCCATTTTAGTTTACTGTAGTAGGTTAAACAGTGATAGGAAAAAGATAAAAAAAGGACATCAACAGAGCCTTGGCCTCCTTTGCTCCCTTTGGGATTGAGGCCAAGACCATCTTGCTGCCACAAAAACACAAATTTGCCTTTTCCATAGGATTTCTGGTGTTGCAGTTTGTTAGAAGGTTAATGCTTTGTTTTAGATATATTTTACCATGCTCATTTATATCTTTGCAATAAATTTCCTTCCATGCTTTCTTTCCATATAACATTTTTCAGCATTTACTTTCCTAGATCAGAACTTAGACTAGCTTGATGCAAAGTTCTGTTTTTTGATGTAGCTAGTTTCCTTGCTTGCTTAATCTCATGATGTAAGTTTCAATTCTCTTGTAGCAATCCTCTTCTCACAATAATTCATCCAAGAAACCATCACCATTTCTCTTTGATCCATGTTCCACGGGTCACCTGAAGTCCCTCACAAATCTGCCTTAGCTTTCTACACTTTTCTCATAAACTTTCCTCTCTTTCCTTGAACAAGTCTAACCACCTTTCTCTTTCCTGATCCTTCTTGATGAACCCTAGACACCTTAACACATCACCCTAGCCTTCAGACACCCTTTCCACCCACTTTCCCGCCTTCAAAACCTCCAAAACTGTCTCAGCATCCTCCTGTAGACCTCTTGTAGATCCTCTGCAGTCTCCGGTAGATTTTCCTGTAGGTGTCCTTTTGAATTCCAATTGCAGAAAAAGCCTCCAAAAGGCCACATGGGAGCTCCTAGGACCCATCCACACCTTCCTACACCTCTACAAACTCCAAAGTCGCCCTCCATCATCACCTAATCATTGCCACATTCACAAACAAATAAATTACATGCATGACAATTTCACCTGAAAATACGTAAAAATCCAAAAAGATGTTTTTTTCTCATTTCCTTCTAGAAATAGCTTGAGAAGATGTTGTTTACTTCCTAAGTAGGTAATGGCATTCATTTTATGGTTTTTCATCTCTCTTTCTGCAAAAGTAAGATTAGTTGGTTATTAGGGTTTGATAGGTTTACTTCACATTTCAATCTTCTTTTGATTTCTGCAAGTAGAGTAGCCTCTGTACAGTAAGCTTTCCTTTCTTTCATCACATATAGAGCTTCTTCTGGAATCCATAGAAGTTGGCTTGAGCTCCTAGTGATCTTGCGTCGGCTGACCAAGTGACAGCCTGCAGTAAGAAAAAGTACTCGTGCATACAGCACCTTCGCTTCCAAGTTTGTTACTAACTACTGGGTTGATCAAAGTATAGTAGGAAGCCCAAGAGTTGTAGCATTATTGCTGCAATACTGGTGCTCAATATCTGTAAAACCATTTAAATAATATATGGATATTTTTGTTTGGAAGTATAATGTTTTAAAGGTTTATAATACAAAATTGTTCAACATTTTATCCAATTAAACTAGATACTAAACTTGTACAACAAAAGTTAAGGAAAATTCATCCTAAGCTTGAAAACCAAATCAAAGAAGAATTGAACTATTGATAAATGGTAACAAGAAATTCCAGATTAAATTTGTCCTTGAATTTAAACTGAGAATTAAAATAGAATTATATTCTCATAGAAACTTGTAAATAGTTAATTAAGTTTAATTAACTTAATTATCTTAGGAATTTGGAGTTGGAAACCTTTTGGAAGTCATGTATATGTTCTCCCTAAATTTTAGGGGTCCAGTATGGGTTTAGATTTAGTTGTAATTAAATAACTCAGTTTACTAAGTTATAGATAGTTAAGCTAGTTCTAACTTTTTGTTGAACTAGTAGAGGATTAGTAGTGAGTTGGCGCACTGGAACATCCATAGGTGCTACTCCAGATAACTAAAGATTCACTCATCAGAAACTCATGCATTTCAGTTTTGAGAAAGACCCAGTTGAGACTAGAGTGCAGGGATAGTGTACTATCAGTTGTATGATCTACTGAGTTGTATAGATCATGCATGCAATCAAGAAGAGGACATAGATTGGATTGCCCATTTGTGGATACACTTCATTACCATTAATATAGGCTATTCATCTTAGGAATTGCGCAAGGAAATAGGGGCTTGGCACATAGTGAAATGGGCATATGTGCATGTAGCTAATCCTATACCCTCCTACCCAACCCTTGCTAGAATATGATCTACCTCTCTGGTTGGAGGAGGAGGATGAGGATGAAGTCTATTATGCACCATTGTGTGTAGTAGAAACTATCATGGGGGGGATACCACAAAATCATGATTTCTGTGTGGCTGACCCGACCTCTCTCCATGTTAAGAATATAGAGTTCGACCTAGAAAGAACCTTGAAAATCAACTCATCCCTATCCACTTCCCAGGAGAAGGAACTGTGTAGCTTATTGAGAAAACATTTAGATGCCTCGCTTGGAGTTATAAGGAGATGAAGGGAGTGCACCCTTCAGTATGTACTCATCATATATACATTAAAGAATATTGCAAACTAGTCAGGTAGCCTCAAAGGAGGATGAATCCAACCCTTAAAGACATTGTTAAGGAAGAATTGCAAAAATTACTTGATGTAGGATTCATCTACCCCATCTCTGACAGTGAATGGGTCTCTCCTTTGGTGCTAGTGCCAAAGAAAAATGGTAATTGGAGAATCTGTGTCTATTATTGGGAACTGAACAAGGCCACTAAAAAGGACCATTTTCCTTTTCCTTTCATAGATCAAGTGTTAGATGGTCTGGCGGGGAATTTTTTTTTCTCCTTCCTAGATGGGTTTAGCAGGTACAATCAGATTCAAATCATCCCAGAAGACCAAGATAAGACCACTTTCACTTGTCCTTGGGGTAACTTTACATATCAAGTCCTTCCTTTTGGTTTGTGCAATGCTCCAACCACTTTCCAGAGAGTAGTATTGAGTATATTTTCTGAATTGGTTCATGATCCAGTGGAAATATATATGGATGATTTTACTCCTTATGGTTCTAACTTTCAAGAAGCTTTATCTAACCTAGGAAAACTTTTGGACAAGTGTATTGAAATGAACTTATCCTTCAGTTTGGAAAAATGTACATTTTTTATGATTGAAGGGACCGTGCTAGGTCATGCAATATCTCAACAAAGATTACATGTGGACCCCAACAAAGTTGCCATCATCCAAAGGGTCCCACCTCCTCAAAACATGAGAGATGTCCGAAGTTTCCTAGGCTTAGCTAGATATTATAGAAGATTCAATAAAGATTTTAGTAAGTTAGCCTCTCCGTTGTTTGGTCTTTTGGGAAAAGATGTTGAGTTCATATGGACTGAAAAATTGTAAAGAAGCCCTAGATACATTGAAAAGAAAACTTGTGACTGCCCCAATTTTGAGAGGCCCAAATTGGGCCCTACCTTTCCACATTCACACAGATGCCTCAAACAAAGTAATAGGAGTAGCCTTGGGAAAAATTGATGAAAGTTTACCGTATACCATATACTTTATAAGTAAAAATTTGTCAAAGGCAGAGTTAAACTACACGGCAATCGAGAAGGAACTCCTAGCTATAGTGCATTCCTTAAATAAATTCAGACATTACATTACAAGCTATCAAACCTTTGTACACACTGATCATGTTGCAATTAAATATTTAATGAATAAACAAGATGTAAATTCTCGCATTATTAGATGGTTTCTTTTACTGCAGCAGTTTGATTTAACCATTGTTGATAAGCCTGGTAAAGAAAATGTTGTTGCTGACTTTTTGTCTAGAGTAAATTTGCCTACAGGTGAAGAAGGAATGGTGGATGATCAAATTCCAGATGGAAACCTATTTGCTATCTCAGTGTTCTCTCCATGGTTTGCTGATATAGCAAATTACTTGGATTCAGCACAGTTCCCACTACACCTGTCCTCAAAAGAGAAGAGCAAGAACGTGAGGAAAAGCATCCCTTTCACCTAGATTGGGCACAATCTCTTCAAACTTGGCCCAGATCAGATCTTGAGAAGATGTGTCAAGGAGGAGGAAGTTTTTTACATTCTCTTGACCTATCATGATGGGCCTTGTGGAGGTCATTTTGCAACAAATATGATTTCCTTCAAAATATTGCAGGCAGATTACTATTGGCCCACTCTTCATCAAGATGTGAGGAGATATACCAGCCAAAGTGATCGGTGTCAAAAGATGGGAAAACCTACTCCAAAGGATGAAATGCCCATTCAACCTCAAGTGACCTTTGAGCCATTTGAGAAGTGGGGCACAGACTTTGTGGGTCCTATAAACCCTCCTTCAAAATAGAGGCAATACATCATTGTGTGCACCGATTATCTGACAAAATGGGCAGAGACAAAAGCAATCAAGGCATCAATAGAAGAAAAAGTCGTTGAGTTTTTAGAAGAAAACATATTCTATAAGTTCGGGTATCCAAGAGAACTGGTCACAGATCAAGGTGGTTAGTTCACTTCCAATTTGATTGAAGACTTGCTCACACATCATGAAATCAAGCACAACACTTCCACCTCTTACCATCCACAAGCAATTGGGTAGGTGGAAGTCACTAATAGAGATTTGGAAGGGATTCTAACCAAGGTAGTGAGCAGCAGTAAAAAAGATTGGGCAGATAGACTAGTTGAGGCCATGTAGGCCTACAACACAACATGGAAGACCACCACAGGGTTCACACCCTATGAACTGGTCTATGGGAAGAAGGCCTTGCTGTCAATAGAATTTGAATACAATACACTAAGAATGACAACTCAGCTGGACCTAGACCTCAACCATGCATAGAAGGAAAGACTACTCTAGATCAATGGATTGGATGAACAAAGATTGTAGGGCCTTCTCCACACAGAGGTAGTTCTACTTCACAGGAAGATATGGCATGACCAAAATATCAAGGAGAAGCAATTCCAAGAGGGATGTTGGGCATTGCTCTATGACTCAAGGTTTAAAGACTTCAAAGGAAAGCTGAAGACAAGATGGCTAGGACCCTACACTGTGGAAAAATGTAATGACAATGGTTCAGTTTTGATCAAAACCATTGATGAGGGAGCCATCCCCATGCTTGTCAATGGACACAGGTTGAAAATTTACAAGAAGCCCCTTTCCAAGTGAGAGTTCATTGAAGATATGAATAAAATAGTGATGGTAGTGGAGTAGGTCTTAGCTTGCACTTCACCCACTCACTGAAGAAGCAGAAAAAAGAAAAAAATAATAAGGACTCAAGTGAAAACCTCCATGAGGCGCTTGAGTCCCATCATTGGGTTGAAAACCTCTTTTGAGGTGGCCCAGTGAAGACAAAAACAAAAAAAAGAGAGAGAATAAGATCCCTGGGTGAAAACCCCCCTTGGAGGTGCCCAGGGCAGGGAATTAGGGTGAAAACCTCCTTGAGGCGCCCTAGTTGTCTTTCAAAAAAGAAAAAGAAAAAAAGAGAAAAAACAGAGAAAAGAAGGAAGAGAAAATTAACTTTTAATGTGCATTGCAGGTTACAGGTGGGACACAAGAAGCAAGAGAAGATGCCATAAAGCCTATTTCACCTCCTCCACACTCTTCTCCATCATTTATGACCTTTTTTCCACCTCACTATGTTTTTTCCGAAGACCGTGTATCTTACAGGAGGCTCCTATAGAAATCACAGAGAGCCAGAAATGGATTTTAAAAATAGTTTGAGGGTCTGGGAAGTTCCATGAAGAGCATGTAGGCCTTCCTACAGCTATCCACCCTCCTGGCCATCCATCCCACACCTGCACCACCTCGTCATCATCAATTTCTTTCCTTCCCGTAAAAAAAAACATAGAAACCAATTTTTTAGAAAAAACAAAAATAAAGGGAGCAGCACCTCCAAACCTCACCTGCAGCTTACCAAGTACCTCTCCATCTTCATCAGCATCTCCAACATCATCCTTCCAGCTCCTAGCACAAAAATCAGCTAAAATTTTTAAAGGGAGAAGTAGCTACAGTTGCTCCTATAGGAATTCCTATACCAGCTGATCCCATTAAAATCAAGCCACGACAACAAAATAGGTGCAGCCATAGGATCGAAGGGGACACTTGAAGCCAGATCCAACCAAAGGATACCTACACAAAGCATCAAAGAGGCAGTTGAGCAAGTGGAGGATAACTTTTGTTTATCTCAAGTTTTGGGAGCCAAGCATCCTTGATTTTAAGGAATCTGTTGAGAGCTTCAGTTGTATAAATAGAGAGGCCTATGGCCTCATTAGGTTGTTGGAAGTTAGTCAAATTTTCGAATTTTTGTTGCAGCTTTGCTCTTCTCAACTTCGAGCTTACTTTTGCTGACAGTGTCATGTAATCTTATTATTATGATAATGAAGATGAGATATTGTTCGAGCTAGCACTGAGTTACCTCAGAGGGCTGAAGCTCTTGGGTTAGGGCCCAATACAAGTAGCCAGACTCCTCTTGTTTTGTATTTATATGCTTTGTTTCAGTTTATGAATTGCAGTTAGATAGATTTCTTTCTTGGTTAAGAATAGGTTGCTTTTGGTGATTTAGAAGGATGTTTCCATTTTAGTTTGTTGTAGTAGGTTAAACAGTGATAGGAAAAAGATACAAAAAGGACATCAATAGAGCCTTGGCCTCCTTTCCTCCCTCTGGGACTGAGGCCAAGACCATCTTGCTGCCACAAAAACACAGATTTGCCTTTTCCATAGGATTTCTGGTGTTGCAGTTTGTTAGAAGGTTAATGCTTTGTTTTAGATATATTTTACCATGCTAATTTATATCTTTGCAATAAATTTCCTTCCATGCTTTCTTTCCATATAACATTTTTCAGCATTTACTTTCCTAGATCAGAACTTAGACTAGCTTGATGCAAAGTTCTGTTTTTTGATGTAGCTAGTTTCCTTGCTTGCTTAATCTCATGATGTAAGTTTCAATTCTCTTGTAGCAATCCTCTTCTCACAATAATTCATCCAAGAAACCATCACCATTTCTCTTTGATCCATGTTCCACGGGTCACCCGAAGTCCCTCACAAATCTGCCTTAGCTTTCTACACTTTTCTCATAAACTTTCCTCTCTTTCCTTGAACAAGTCTAACCACCTTTCTCTTTCCTGATCCTTCTTGATGAACCCTAGACACCTTAACACATCACCCTAGCCTTCAGAAACCCTTTCCACCCACTTTCCCGCCTTCAAAACCTCCAAAACTGTCTCAGCATCCTCCTGTAGACCTCTTATAGATCCTCTGCAGTCTCTTGTAGATTTTCTTGTAGGTGTCTTTTTGAAGTCCAATTGCAGAAAAAGCCTCCAAAAGGCCACATGGGAGCTCCTAGGACCCATCCACACCTTCCTACACCTCTACAAACTCCAAAGTCGCCCTCCATCATCACCTAATCATTGCCACATTCACAAACAAATAAATTACATGCATGACAATTTCACCTGAAAATACGTAAAAATCCAAAAAGATGTTTTTTTCTCATTTCCTTCTAGAAATAGCTTGAGAAGATGTTGTTTACTTCCTAAGTAGGTAATGGCATTCAGTTTATGGTTTTTCATCTCTCTTTCTGCAAAAGTAAGATTAGTTGGTTATTAGGGTTTGATAGGTTTACTTCACATTTCAATCTTCTTTTGATTTCTGCAAGTAGAGTAGCCTATGTACAGTAAGCTTTCCTTTCTTTCATCACATATAGAGCTTCTTCTGGAATCCATAGAAGTTGGCTCAAGCTCCTAGTGATCTTACATCGTCTGACCAAGTGACAGCCTGCAGTAAGAAAAAGTACTCGTGCATACAGCACCGTCGCTTCCAAGTTTGTTACTAACTACCGGGTTGATAAAAGTACAGTAGGAAGCCCAAGAGTTGTAGCATTATTGCTGCAATACTGGTGCTCACCAATGCTCAATATCTGTAAAACCATTTAAATAATATATGGATATTTTTGATTGGACGTATAATGTTTTAAAGGTTTATAATACAAAATTGTTCAACATTTTATCCAATTAAACTAGATACTAAACTTGTACAACAAAAGTTAAGGAAAATTCATCCTAAGCTTGAAAACCAAATCAAAGAAGAATTGAACTATTGATAAATGGTAACAAGAAATTCCAGATTAAATTTTTCCTTGAATTTAAACTGAGAATTAAAATAGAATTATATTCTCATAGAAACTTGTAAATAGTTAATTAAGTTTAATTAACTTAATTATCTTAGGAATTTTGAGTTGGAAACCTTTTGGAAGTCATGTATATGTTCTCCCTAAATTTTAGGGGTCCAGTATGGGTTTAGATTTAGTTGTAATTAAATAACTTAGTTTACTAAGTTATAGATAGTTAAGCTAGTTCTAACTTTTTGTTGAACTAGTAGAGGATTAGTAGTGAGTTGGCGCACTGGAACATCCATAGGTGCTACTCCAGATAACTAAAGATTCACTCATCAGAAACTCATGCATGTCAGTTTTGAGAAAGACCCAGTTGAGACTAGAGTGCAGGGACAGTGTACTATCAGTTGTATGATCTAATGAGTTGTATAGATCATGCATGCAATCAGGAAGAGGACATAGATTGGATTGCCCATTTTTGGATACACTGCATTACCATTAATATAGGCTATTCATCTTAGGAATTGTGTAAGGAAATAGGGGCTTGGAACATAGTGAAAATTAGCTGAGTGTTGGATAAGAACGGGCTTGTGAGGTAGAGAGTTGAGCATACTTGTGCGGAATTGTTATAGTGAGAACAAGCTTTGTATCTTCACTCATATTTCTAATTAATGCAATACAAATAGATGGGGTTTTGAGAAGTGGATTTCCCCATAAAAACTTATTGTGTTATGTGCCATTTATTTGTCTAAAGAAAGCATACTAGAGGAGATTTTGAAGTTTTGAGTTATGGGTTACAAGTGAAATTCGAAATTGCAATACATACTTTAGAATCGGCAAATGGCATTCTACAGTTTGTGGCTCGAGTATGCCTTCGAAGGAAGCTCAAATTATATAACCTGGAAGGACATAGTGGAGGTTCTTTTGGAGGATAATGGATTGAAGGAATTCATTTATCAAGACATTCCTAAGCCTACGACATCAAATGCACAAAATCTGGATGAATGGAAGAAGTGTGTTGTGAAGGCGAGGCAGATAAACCTTGAGGGAGTTCGAGACCACATTGTATCAAGTCTCCATGGAAAGGAAACTTTGTATGCTATGTGGAAAGCATTGATGGAATTGTATTAGAGCAATAATAACCAAAGGAAATTGGGACTGAAAGACAAACTGCGAAAAATCAAACTGGAGATAGACGAGACTATTCCAAAATACTAGACCAAGTTCACTCAATGTCGTGATGAACTTGGAAGTGTTGGAATCACAGTTGTCGAGGATGATATGGCGAGTCTTGATCTTTTGGGAATCCCAAAGAATTCACATAGTTATCAAGACTCTATCAATGGTCAGGAGAAGCTGCTAGATTGGGAATGACTGTGGTTGGATTTGATGCAGGAGGAGATTAGGATGAACACCAAGGATGGCTCTTCATCAAAGACTAATGATGAAGAGAATTGTGCCTTAGCGATTAAGGTGAAGAAGCGAAAAGGGAAAGATTCCTGTTCCAAATTCTATTCTTGTCATGGAGGCAAGAAGAAATACATGGCAAAAGTGAAATGCTTTCATTGTCATGAGCTGGGACAGTTTACTACAAATTGTCCGCTTAAGAAGTCTAAGAAGAAGTCCTCAAAAGGAGCAGCGGGTGAGGCTTTGGCCTCTCAATTCGAATTGGAATTTTCCCTCATTACATGCATGGTATCATCAATGATGGGAAGTGTATGGTACTTAGACAATGGAGCTTCATTCCACATGGCTGGCGACAAGGAGTTATTCAGTGACCTGGAGGAGAAATATCGCTAGATGCATATTGAGATGGGTGACGATGGGAGGTATAGCGCTACTAGATTGGGCACAATTACTTTTCAAAGTGAGCATGGGGCTCCACTCACCTTGAATAATCTTATGTACGTTCCCTAGCTAAAGAATAACTTGGTATATGTTGCCATGCTTGAGGATAGGGGCTATGATGTGATCTTCTCGAAAGGAAAGGTGTTCCTTCGACACATAGCCACGGGTCAAGTAACGAAGATAGGTCTTAGAGTTAAGAATATCTATAAGCTAAAGGTAGAGGATTATGATGCTTTGAACATGAAAGTAGAGATGGTGCAGAGATGAGATGTTGGCAAGTTGTGGCATAGGCGATTGGGCCCCTTGCATCATGGGGCTTTGAAGATCATGTAGCATATCTCCAACAATTTTCCCAAAGGTACACTAGAGGAAGGTCATACATGTAAGGGGTGTACTTTGGGAAAATACACCACGGTTTCCTTTCACGACAAAGATAGCCGAGTAGAGGTGATTCTAGAGTGAGTCCATTCAAATGTGGGTGGAAAATTCTCGACAACATCTAGGGCCAAACATAGGTATTATGTTATATTTGTTGATGACTTTTCTCAGAAATGTTGGATATTTTTCATGCACAAGAAGGATCAAACTTTCACAAAGTTTTGTGAATTTAAAGCATTGATCAAGAAAGATTCTGGCAAGAAGGTTAAAGCTCTGAGGAGTGATAATGGTGGTGAGTATGTATGTAATGGGTTTAAGAACTTTTGTGTAGTAGAAGGGATTAAATGAGAGTTGACAATACCCCACAACCCACAACAGAATGGGGTGGCTGAGAGGAAGAACACAAGCATTGTAGGGGCAGCACGGGTGATGTTACATGATCAGGGCCTACCACTACACTTGTGGACTGATGCATGCAACACAATGGTTTATTTCCAAAATCATAGCCCACATTGAATTCTTGGGTTGAAGACACCATATGAGGCTTATTCCGGTAAGAGGCCAGATGTTGGTCACTTCAGCATTTTTGGGTCATTGTTATATTTCCATGTGACCAATGATGCATGGAAGAAGCTTGAGATGACAACAGAGTTGAGGATATTTATGCGTTACAATGATACACCTCACACCTATCAAGTGTACTTTCTAACCAACACGATGACAGTGATTCGCAGGGATGTCAAATTTCATGAGGAGAAGGCCATGCAAGTTTACCTTTACCTTGAGAGGGAGCTTGAGCTACATGTAGTTGAGGAGCTTTCAGCTACTAAAGTTGAGGAACCTCAAATTGATGTGGAGCAGCCACATGCGGAGGATCCCGGAGTGGAGACATCTACTCAGACAATGTCTTCCAGATATGGAAGAAGGTGCACCAGAGAGGTTGACAGGTTATTGCATGATGCATGGGAGAATGTGGGAGCACCCACATCTCAACATAGGCAAAGGAGGTCACTTGAGAGGCACACTGGATACATGGCTCTTATGAGCGGATGCTTTGAGATAGAACCATCTTCCTTTGAGGAGGCAGTGCAACAACCTGTTTGGGTTGATGCCATGGTGGAGGAGTATGACTCCATAGTTCGTAACAATGTTTGGGATGTGGTCTCGAGACCAGAGGAAAAGTTAGTGGTGATCTCGTGATGGCTTTACAAGGTAAATCAAGCTACAGATGGTAGTGTGGAGAATCATAAGGCTAGGTTTGTGGCCCGTGGTTTTCATTGGTAGAGGGGATTGACTATGATGAGACCTTTTCTCTTGTTGCAAGGTACTCATTGATCATATCTATATTGGCACTATTAGGGTAGATGGGTTGGAAGATACATCAGATGGATGTAAAGACAACCTTCCTTAATGGAACGATTGAGGAAGAGGTGTATATAGAGTAGCTTGAAGGTTTTGAGACTTTCAATGGTGAGTCACATGTGTGACGGCTCAAGAGGGCATTGTATGGGATGAAGCAAGCACCCTGTGCTTGGCACACCAGGATCGATAGCTACTTCACCACGTTGGGCTTCACCAAGAGTGAAGCGAATGTGAAATTTTACCACATAGTGGTGGAAGGTAAACCATTGATCATTGTACTTTATGTTGATGATCTCATATTGACAAGTGATGGTCAGCTGATCAAATCTTGCAAGGAGGACCTTGTAAGAGAGTTTGAGTTGAAGGACTTAGGGCCCATCCATTAATTTCTGAGCTTGGAAGTACGGCAGGGTGATGGGGAGTTGTTTTTGTCTCAAGGAAAGTATGCCAACAAGATACTTAGGAGATTCCGTATGGAGAGCTGCATGGAAACTTTTAGGGGCTAATATTCACAGTTGGGCTAATATTCCATGATTTTTACAAAAAAAATATTCGCCAATTTCTATTTTTTATAAAAATGATTCGCCAAAATTTTACAATAAAAAAATATTTTACCTTAAAAATTGTCAACATTATATAGAGAGTATATATAAAATCATTATAAATTTGAATAGTTTTACAAATAAATCAATAAACATTTTATAGTTTGCATATTAGGGACTAGTGATATTTGCCAATGATTTTAAACTTTAAGTTAATTTTCCATCCTTAAAATTTTCCCTGGAGAGCTGCAAGCCTATGGAGACTCCTCTAGCTGGTAACTAGAGGAAGGAGGATGCTACTTCGGGAGAGGTAGTGAAAGCTAATGTTTACAGGTGTAACACCCCCTCCCAAGTTTACCCAAAGTAACCATGCCAACTACGGTAAACATGAGAAGAGAGGCTACTATGATCATATTCGACATCCTATGTGACCTTAAGGAAGTGGAATTGATAGTCAATCACACACAGTCATCCAAGATCATCAACATAACCATTAGGAGACAAGTTAGCCACTCAAACATCATGTCCTTGGGTCCCACTTCTATTTTGCAACTCTTAGGCCATAATATCTCTCATGTTATGGGCAAGGGAGCGACCAGAAACCCAAATTCACTCTCACAGGCCTACTTGCCAGCGACTGTGGACCAAAATTTCTAGTTCTTGCCAGTGAACCTGAGATTTAAGCCACTTTTCTAGCCTAGAATCTTGAACTCTTCCCAGAACTTGATACAACCTTATTAATTCATTAAAGAGATGATAACAATGATGATCATTAAAAAATCACGCTCAGGATTAGCCTTCAGCATCCCCAACTGAGATTGACATTCTGTCAAACACTTGGCATCAATGCAACCTACAGGTCTAGGATACAAGACATAAGATAAAGGAATGAAACAACTTATGAAACATAACTAGAAGGATCACATCCTTCTCCATTGAACTACTACATCATCAATTAAGTCTTTCATCCATCCATTTACTAGTTACAAGTAAATATATGAAATAACCATGACATAAACCAGTCATTAAACCATGCTTATAACCAACATTAACCCATATAAATATCAGAGATATGGCAGCCACTAAATCCACATATATACAATTACAAAATTAAGATAACTTAGCTTTTATTAATAATAGGAAAATTCGACTAGGTTCGGGACTTCCATGTACCACCCGACGATAGACATGGCTGAATAAAATCTCTCTTTCAGACAGTCACCCCCATGCCATATTCCAAGCATGAATGTGGGATCTCATAGAAAAACCAATCCAAGAACAATCAAGGGAATCCAAAGGTTAAACCACCTTCACCCTCATCAAACCATGATCACACCAAAAATGGTGCTTCGATCACAATTAGACAGAACTTGGAATGCGATTTAGAATCCATCACTATCCTTGAGAAATTTTATGTCTCCTTGTTTCTCAAGTTTTATCGCAATCCAAATTGGATCACTAGGTCCTAAACCAAGACCAGTTTCTGAGACTTTACCGCAATCCAACCTGAATCACTAGGCCCTAAACCGAGACTTCTCCCTCAGGCTTTACTGTGTATCCCTCCAAAACCAGTCAAGGGATTCCTAGGCCTTTGGAAATGGAACTTGAGACCACCTCTACCCTATATTCTAAAATCCATCTGGCAAGCCAAAGCTCAAAAACCAAAATAAACATCCCAACATACCATGGCACCCGAAAAAAGGCTAGGCTAGGTTGAAATCCACTGCCATAACTTGACAAAACCATGCCACCAACAACAAGAGAACCATACACCTTCATGCATGTACAAACTAGCTAGAAAATCACACGTGCAAAAGGTTACCTACAAGTATTCCTACTGAAGCTTCTTGAGTCCTCTTTTCCTTCCTTGATCCTTGCTTGCTTTTCCTTTCCTTTCCTTGCTTTCCCTTTCCTTTACTCCAAATTAGAGTGCTCCAAGAAAATGTTAAGTGACCAAGAGTGAGAGAGAAAGAGAGAGAATAATGAGATATATCCAAACTTGAACTAAACCAAGAGCTTGCCAATTGATCCTCAGAAGCCTTTTTATTAATGAGGCCTCTATTTTCCTTCAATTTCCTCGTCACATGCAACCTGTGACATTTTACCTTCCTTTTCTCCTAAGTTATTTTACTTTCATAAACAAATGTGCCAAAATTCCTTTTTGCCTTTTAATGCCTTTGCCTTAGCCTTTGCCAATTTTCCTTAGCCAAAACGCACATCCAGTTATACCCACTAGGATATCTTTGCTGAACTTTCAGCTTGGAATACATCTCCCTTACCCATGGTCTTATTTTTGCCTTTATTTACTTTATTACATGGAATTTTCATGAGGGTTATTACAACAGGTAGCTTATGGGCTCACTCATGTATTTGGTGAACACAATATTGGATGTGTGCTATGCAGTTAAGCAACTTAGACAAGCGATGGTTAGGCCTACCAAGTTGTATTGGAAGGTGGAAAATCATGTGTTGAGATACCTCAAGTGCATTACTTAGTGTGGATTGATGAGCCTCATCATTGGGTAATTATATGGGCCTTAATTCACCTCCTAGCTTAGTCAAACCAACTATTATCACAATTTATTGCATACTTTTGATTATATTTTGTTTATGAGATGAGTTAGAGTTGGATATTTTTCTTTGTGGTCTAATGTGCATTTAACGCAAGATTAAAGGATAAAAGCAAGGAATTTGGGCAAAGACCTTGGTAAAAACTCGAATGGGACAAGGAGAGGAATTATAGGAGGAAAATCATCCTCATTTACTACCCCTCCATTCGAATATTCCTTCATCAGCTCAGAGTGCAAACAGCGAAATCATGAGGACTAGAAGGCAGCCGAGCAAGTGAAAGTCAAAGCACCAATTTATCTCAAGTTTGGGAGCCGAGCCTCCCTAATTTTAAGGAAGTTGTTGGAGAATTTAGATGGATAAGTAGAGAGGCCTAGGACCTTAGTAGAATTCAAACTTTTGATTGTAAAAGTCTACTTTATTTTCGATCTGCAAGACTTGTGGCAGTTTTAAATGATGTAAGCCATTTTTTGATAATAAGAATGAGTTTTGTTTTGAGCCAGCACTGAGTTAACTTTATTGTACATGTATGCTAGCAAAGACCTTGGTCAAAACTCGAATGGGACAAGGAGAGGAATTATAGGAGGGAAATCATCCTCATTTACTACCCCTCCATTCGAATATTCCTTCATCAGCTCAGAGTGCAAATAGTGAAATCATGAGGACTAGAAGGCAGCCGAGCAAGTGAAAGTCAAAGCACCAATTTATCTCAAGTTTGGGAGCCGAGCCTCCCTAATTTTAAGGAAGTTGTTGGAGACTTTAGATGGATAAGTAGAGAGGCCTAGGACCTTAGTAGAATTCAAACTTTTGATTGTAAAAGTCTACTTTATTTTCGATCTGCAAGACTTGTGGCAGTTTTAAATGATGTAAGCCATTTTTTGATAATAAGAATGAGTTTTGTTTTGAGCCAGCACTGAGTTAACTTAGAGGGCTGAAGCTCTTGGGTTAGGGCCCAACCCTAGCAGCTAAGGCTCCTCTTTATTGTACATGTATGCTAGCATAGATTCATGGTTTAATCGTTCATTTGCTTAAGTAGTTGCATTTCCATTATAGTAGCGTAGATTAGTTGTGTTTTTGCTTGCTTCCATTTGTTCCTTCTTTCAATTAGAAGGTTAGCCAGGAGTTCTTGCATGAAGTTTGTTGTCTTGATTCAGTACGAGGTTCATTTCATTATCATCTTTTTCCATCACTTTTTTCTCATATTCTCATTTCCTTCAGCATGAAATGCTTAAGAGAAAGCTAATAAAACACGTCTTGATCAGATTATACCCATAGATTTCCTTACTGTCTGATCCACAACAAACCTAACCAATAACCGTCTGCTTCATTTCAACACTTGACTTTATGTGCTTCAGATCTCCACCGTTGACCTGTCTAGCTTGATCCAACAGCTATTGTTAATTCTTCCACCTGCTTTATGTGCTCAAAATCTCCACCATTGATCTGTCATGCCCTTGATCCAATGACTATCACGCAATCTCACACAAATTCTTGCATAGCCGATATCCACCCGAGAGCATGCGATAAAAGTGGTTTTCTCGTGCTACGTGTCACTCACTTAGGCTAATCGCGTGAAATTTAGAATTACATCTTACAACTCTTAGGGCACGTGAAATAATGCTTACCACCTTTATTCATTTCAATGTTTGACTTAGGCACTCCACATATCCACCGTCGATGTATCTTGCTTGATCCACTGGCTATCGCGTCACTCGATCACCAACTAACTTGGTCAATCTCCACCATTGATCAATCCTACATGATCCAACGGCTATTGCACAATCTCACGCGAATTCTTGCACGACCGATATCCGCCCAAGAGCACGCGAGAAAAGTGGTTTTCGTGTGCTATGTGTCACTCACTTAGGCTAATCATGCAAAATTTAGGAATTCCACTTACAGCTTTTAGGGTGTGCAAGAAACATCTTACCACTGACGAAGACCGCTCCATCATTCCGCACATTTTTTTTTTCCTTCTGTTGCCACTTGACTTGATGTGATCCATCCGTCTATTGACTTCATCTCTCATGATAAGATCTTCGCCATTCATCTCTCGTTAATCCTGTTCGTCCATCTATTGACTTAACCTCCCGTGATAACATATCCATCGCTTATCTTTTGTTATTCATGTTCATCTATCTATTCACTTAATCCCCTGAATAAGATCTCTGCCATTCATCTCCCATTAGTCCTATTCATCCATCTATTCACTTAATCCCCTACGATACGATATCCGCTGCTCCTCTTCCATTTATACTGTTTTTTGATCTGAACAATGCAATGGCTCCCATGTACTATTGATTTGTTACGTCCTCCTTTCACTGATTTCTATCTTCGCTTGCTCTTCCACTTGACTCCTTGTATGCTTCATTTTACCAAAAAAACCAAAAACGTGAAAACATATTTAGTCTAGTTTCCTTGCTTACACATTAGTTTGGTTTGGTGCTCTTTACTTCTATAACTTAGATAGTAGCATTAGGTTAGTGTTCATTTACCCATTTTTCTTAGCATAGTTGTTTAAATGGTTAATTAGGATATGGTGTGATATTAGCATTACATGTTGTTTTCTTCATTACTGCAATAGAGTAGCTCTCTTAGAATAGATTTTCTCTTCTTCCATTAAAGAATCAAGCTTCTTCTGACTCTATAGAAGTCTGGCGTGGAACCCTTGGGGTCTCTCGCCAGATGAACAAGTGACAACAAGAAGCACCTTCATTTCTACTTGTGCATATAGTATTGTCACCTCCAAGTTTGTACAAACCTCAGGTTGATAAGTAAAGCTGGTAGCCCAAGAGTTGCAAAATCCTTGCTGCAATATTGGCACTCATCACTTTTTGGCGCCGTTGATGGGGAGGTGTCTAAATAGAATGTGATTCCTACTTTATTTTCTTCTATTTCTAGTCTTCAATTTTTTGCCATTAGTTTATTTCTGCAAAAGTAATCTAGTAGCTTCCTTTCTTTCAGCTTCCTTTCTTTCAGTTGTCATTATCTACTTTCTTTTCCTAGTTGATTCATTTCCTTTTACTTTTTGCAAAAAAAAAAATAAAAAATTCATTAGGCATATTTAATTTCAAAAGTAGAAAATTGCATTGCATTATAGTTTTCATTCAATCATAAAAACAAAAACAAAATTCTCCAACACCAACCCACCCCCCATTTTATCACACGGTGCAGTAAGAGCCACATCACCATTCACTTTTGTAGGTAGAAGAAGAAGATGACAAAGAATGTAGAAGAAATGGATGGAGATGATGACAATGAGGAAGATCCTCTTGGATTTCCCATTCAAGATAATAATGGTAGTGTGCACATGAAGAACACCCCTCCATATTTTCTTCCAAAATTCCATGGTTTAAGGTCATAGGATCCGTAAACCTTCCTATTTGAATTTGAAATTGTTTATAGATTTTATGGTTACTTATTAAAACCTCAAAAATTGAGATTGTTTTCGGCAACATTGAAGGATAGAGCTCTTAAATGGTTCATGAGTTTAGGGACTAATTCAATAAGATCATGGAATGATATGAAAAAGATATTCCTAGAAAAGTATAAAAATCATGATCTTAAAGAAGAAATCTTAGAATGAATAAAAGAGAAGATGAGAGCCTTGAGGATCTAATAGAGAGGTTCATGTACAATGTTAAGAGGGAAAGCTACATCATTTAGGATCTGACACACTAAAAATTGTCTTACTTAGAATAATTAGGGATGAATGGATTGATCTCCTTAATTTCACAGGTAGAGGTGATGTATACCAATTATCATTTGATGAAATTTTTGAAACATGAAAAACACATAACAAGAGGAAAATAAGGAGTAGGTAAATCAGCATCAAGATTGGTGTTTGGTCAATTTAGTGTGTCCTAAATTGCTACATTAATTATCAATCCAGGATTCGTAAGCTGACGAAGTGTGGCACACTATATGTGCAAGATAACCTATTTCTTACTTTTATCGTTTTTTATTTTTATGTTGTTTTGGGGGTTTTTATCTTTGTTTATGGAATTCCTATTCCTAAGTTTCTAGAAGGCAAGTATGGTTATAGGTTTTAAGGCAATTATGTCCTTTATAAGGGTTCCCAAAACTTAACACTTCAGAAGGTCTTAGAACATACTAGTGCAAAATAATACTTAAATCAAGAATGAAAAATATGCTGCTATTTAAAACAAGAAATTAATGAACTACTGATTATGAAACTATCATCTCTGCTGTTGTCTAAATACAAAAAAATTATTTAAGCTACTACACTCAAGGAAATCAAAGACTGCAAAGAAAGTAAAACTAAAATCAAATTACATCATTCATAGTCTGATTTCTCGCCAGTTAGTCTAGCTATGGCTTTCAGAGATAATCATCAATGACATGAGCAATCCAATATCTAATTTTAGAAAAGTAAACTAAAATCAAATCACAACATTCATATTTCGATCCCTCGCCAGTTAGTCTAGCTATGGATTTTGGAGGTAAGTGTCAATGAAATGAGCAATCCAATATCTAATTGTAGAAAAGTAAACTAAAATCAAATTACAACATTCATATTTCGATCCCTCGCCAGCTAGTCTAGCTATGGCTTTCGGAGGTAACCGTTAATGAAATGAGCAAGTTGATTTCTAACTAACTTAACAAAGCAAATGAACAAAACTGAAATCAACAAAATAGAATTGGAATTAAAAGAAACTAAGAAAAGCAAAGTCAGCAGAAGATCAATTCCATATCACTAGTTATTATCAAAATTATATACAGATGCCCGGGCTACCTACTCTATCCTGAAACATGCACACACTGATCAGCGTTATACAAAGCTTGTAAAGTCATGGACAAAAGTGAAATGTTAAAAATATATACACAAGTGAATAGCTATAAAACATGTGCAGTAAAAATAAAGAAATGATACATAAAGACTATACAACAACAATGGAAACAAAACCTCAGTGTGTAGGGGCCCTATGCACAACCTCGGCCAATAGGCTATCAATCCAAAATTACGTTCATGCAAGCATGTAGAACAGAGTCTTCTTATATATCTCAGAACACAATTACAACAATAAAACTAATGTCACTGCACAGTGAGTTCTTAACAGCAAAATTACATTAAAAAGAATAACTACTATGCGTATAGAAACACGTTATTTATAACAAAGGTTACATAACTGTTTTTCTATAAAACTACGTGAACAGAGGACACATGAAAAACAACATCCATGGATTTAGCATCATGGTCACCGAGATTATGCAATCTATTGAAAGCCATTGTTGGATCCACATCGTGGTCAGCTTATAGGTGTCAGCGTGCCTCCAGAGATCTAGAAACAGCCATGAAAACCTTCACGTGTTTGAAAATGGAGTCTTGTTGCCATAGGACTCTCCTTTTTCACCACCGTTGACCACGGCCTTCTTTAATGAATCCAGTTGGACCAATGGGACCTGATCCATGTCCAGGCCATTTCCAACTTGCCCATGTGGCTTGCTTTGCCTCATGACACCTGCAACCTGTAGTTTAACAAAAACGACTGCGGAAAGTTGAACCAGCTGCGGAAAGTGGCTGCATTCCACAGCTCATAAGAAAAAATCTAATTCAAATAGCAAACACAAGGACATAGTTAAAAAACCACTTTAAATGTTCTTTTATAACTAATATGCAATGATGTTGATAGCTTAGGAGGTCCAGGTGAATGGAAAGAATCTAGAAAAATGTGTAGGAAAGATGCAAGTTCAGGGCCCAACATACCCCCACTGTGAAGGTGTTGCATGTCCCCATGCAACCAAAATTTTGACTATCCCCCCTTCAAATAATGTGCTCTAAGACTTCTGCCAGTACATCCAGCCCTCTTCTTCTCTTTCTTGGTGCTGCTAACATCCTGGGCTTCCTCATCAAGCATCTGAATTTGAGATTGATCAGTGCTCTACTTATCCTCCTGCACTTTTTCTTCATTTTCCTGTTCTTTTTCTGCCATAGCCCAAGATGTAGCATGGTGTTGTCATGAATGATCTTATCCAGTTTTCTTTGTTCCTTTAATGCTTCATTTTCATGTTTAATGTGTCTATTTAGGACCTCTAGTTCAAAAATTTCATGTTTCAATGATTGGATTTGAGTGTCCTGTGCTATATGAGGCTGGATGGATGAAGTGCTTGGACCTGTGGTTGTCTTTTACAAGGATTCTATATAATCATACATCTCTTGCTGATTCGGGTCTATCTCGGGTGAAGTTTTCCTTGGGCTGACCCCAAAGTCCTGTTGAGGAGGACTAATTTCAAAGTCTGGCCGAGAAGGACTTATGTCAACATCTGGAGGACTGGTTTCAATATTTGGCTAAGAATGAGGTGGGCTACGGCTAGTTGGAGGTTGTTCTGGTGTTCCCCCTCCTAAGTCAATAAAATGGGGCCCTTTTGGTTGTGCTTTCCTCCACTTTTCTCTAAGCCTAGTGCTTCTCCTTAAATGTTGTGGGCTAGTGCCCTCTTCCTCCATACTCTGTTTTTCTTTTTCTTTCTTCCTGGCTACAACTGATTGTCCTTGAAGGTGAGTTAGCCTTTCAGACAATGTTTGGTGGTCCTCTTCTAAGGAAGGTTCTGGTGATTGGTAGACATCCTCTATGTTTCTTTTCCCTTTCAATTTTCTTTGCTTTTTATCCTTGGTTCTTTCCTCCCTTTTTTTAGGCAGCTTATCTTCTTGATTAATTTATTTAGGAGTGTCTTGAATTCTCACATTAGTTTCCTTTTTCCTACTCTTTCTTCCTGTACTGCTCTCAGGCATTTCAAGTGGATCTTGAAAGTAGTTTCTCACCAAAAACTGTTACCAGGTATCCTTCTTTTTCTTCAATTGGTCTTCTATTAAAATTTTCACAAGCCCGTGATGATACAAGTGGGGTTCTATGTCCTCTATATTCTTTTGGACAGTTGTGCACATATTTTTCAAGCTCAGTAATAAAAAGTAAGGCAGATTGAGGGTTTGGTTTTCTAAAAGTTCGTCAGCAGCCGGGTATGATACAATTACATTGATCCAAAATGACCTTCACACGTAATGAACTTTTGAATAATCAACAATAAACTGGTCCACTTCTCTTCTAAAGCATGGACAAGAATTCCTCATTTGAATATAGTTACATTCATACCTGGATTGTGTAGGATAACCCTCCAATCCTTCTCGTCAAAGGTCTTGTTCTTGAACCAGCGTTCTCCCTCATGAGGGAGTTTTGTAGCGGCTGTTATGGATGCCTCGGTAACTGTAAACTTGAGGTCCCCAATTTCCACCTCCAGGCCATTAAAAGACATCGCAAAAGCTTTTGTCGTCTCCTTATTGTAGCCCTTGAATTTTTGAATAAACTGTAGCCATCGTGCCTTTTTCAATATGTTCTTTACTTGCAGGTACCCCTCCATAAACTTGGGCCCTTCCGGTTCTGCCCTCAACAACAAACCCATTCTTTCCTTTTGTTCTTAAAATTCGTCTGTGTGAGAAGGGTTTAACGGAGGTGAGACGACTGGATTAGCGGAAGTGAACAGGGTTTATGGAGAAAACCAGTGATTGTGAGTGGTAAACAGAGGACAGGCAGCAGAAACGAATTCATGGAATGGAGTAGAGGCTTATGTGAACAAGGTGGGAATGTAGTCGTGGCTTCAATAAAATAGTAGGGGAGTGAAGTGAACCCGGTAGAATTTTTAAACTAGATTGCTACAGAGTAGACGTAAACATGTTTATGAAATGGCTGCGGAATTTATGCGGTGAAGAAGAGCCGTAATCAAATTGGCCACATCCTATAATTACAGGGGAGTGTAAAAATGCAGCCAAACACGAGTTAAATCTGAGGATTAATCATGAGGCCGTTGGAAAAATAAATGCATGGTTTGTGGAGGAATCATAGGTCATGGAATGGTTATGGAGGCTATCACGCCAATCATTGCATATAGTGGAGCTTATGGTTTAATAACTATGCAAAAAGGTGCTTTGAATGCTATTTGAAATAAATTTCTACTCATACCTTGGAATTTTTTCCACTTGTTGCCCATTAACCTTTGATCAGCTGCTCCTTGTTGATGCCTTTAGGTGCCCCATGTCTTCATAATATGTCCTCGGTTATACCTGCATTTGATTTTTATTATTTTTGCCTATTATCTAACTGCCAATGTTGAATGACAGGGTGCTAGCTGTGAAAACACAACTAGATGTGGAATCAGTTTGCAACTACAGAAACTGGATTTAGCTGTGGAAACTGGCTCAACAATCATATGACTAAATGGAGATGGATGGATTGATGAATGAGTGAATGAAAATGGTCATAAAAACTTTTATTGGTGGGATGAAATGAAATGAATGAAATGGAGTGGAATGAAAATGAAGTGGAGAGGAATGAAAATGAGAAAGAGAGAGAGTTTTTTTTTTTTTGGAAAATATAGGGTATCAGAAGTTCCTGATTTTTCGCCCTGTATTTTCTGTATAAGACTACCAATCAGTGATTGGTTTTCAGGCTTATACATTTTATTTTTATTATTTATTATTTTTTTATTTTTTTATAGAACAGAAAAGAACAAAGGCTAGGCTGGTGGAGAAGAAGGATTCTTCTTCACCAGCCTTATTGCATAATTATCTTGAAAGATTTTGACAAATTCCTCTTTTGAGAGTGGCTTATGATAGATCTTTAATCTGTGACCATTCACAATAAGAGGAGTTTGAAATTCATCAATGGTTTTGATTCTTACTGCTCCATTGCTAAAGATTTTGTCAATCTTATATGGCTCAAGCCAATGAGTCTGAAATTTTCCTTTGAAATCTTTAAACTTGGAATCAAATAACAATGCCCAGTCTCCTTATTGAAACTTTTTCTCTTTGATGTATTTGTCATGCCACTTAGCTCTTTGGTATTGAACTAGATTAGTTCTTAGGATTGCTTTTTGTCTGATCTCATCTAGCTCATTCAATTGTTCCATTCTATGCTTTTGGGCTTCTGATAGATCCATCCCCAACTAAACTGCCATCTTGAAGGTTTTAACTTGGAACTCAATGGGGAGCAGGACTTATTTCCCATAAACAAGTTCATAGGGAGAATGTCCTGTTGTATTTCTCCATGTAGTTCTGTAGGCCCACAAGGCTTCAGGAAGTCTTTCTGTCCAATCTCTTCTGTGTAGATGAACAGTTTTGGTGATGATGCTTTCGAGAACTTTTTTTGTAGACTCCACTTGACCATTTGCTTGCGGATGGTAAGGAGTAGATCTTCTGTGCTTGATTTTGTATTCTTCCATCAGCTTCTCCACCAAGTTGGATGTGAATTGACTTCCTTGATCTATCACAATTTCTCTTAGAACACCAAAGCGAGTAAAAATATCCTCATAAAGAAAACTAATAACTGAATTTTTAGTAGCAAAAAATAATGCTTTGGCTTCTACCCATTTAGTGACATAATCAGTACATACCAATATATACTTCTTTTGTTTAGATGGTGGATTAATAGGTCAAATTAAATCTAAAGCCCATTTATCAAAGGGTTCGATAAGTACCTATGGTTGCAATGACATTTCATTTGAAAGGGTAGGTTTCCCTACTCTTTGGCAGCTGTCACACCTTTTGACATATTGTTTTTCATCTTTTAAGAGGGAAGGCTAATGATATCCTAAAGAGATGATTTTATAGGTTGTCCTTTTGTCAGCAAAGTGTCCGCCCCTGGTTCATCATGACATGCCTTGAGGATATCAAGCATTTCATCTTCCCTAACACATCTTCTGATCACAAGATCTGGCCCTGTTTTAAACAATTCGTTAGAAATCCATGAATATTTTGAACTCTCCTAAATAATCTTTCTTCTTTCACTAAGAAATAGATGTGGAGGTAGTTTCCCTGTAACCAAATAGTTAGCAATATCTACATACCAAGGGGTCTTAGTAGTTACTACAAATAAATATTCATCAGGAAACTTATCCTCTACAGGAGAATCTTCTTTAGTATTCTGAATCCTAGACAAGAAATCAGCTACTGTATTTTGTTTCCCTAGTCTAACCAACACAGTAATATTGAATTGTTGTAAAAGTAGGAGCCACCTTGTAACTCTGCCATTAGTAACAGGTTTTTTCATTAGATATCTAATCGTAGAATGATCAGTATGAATAAAAGTTTCATAGCCTGTTATATAATGTCTAAACTTATTGATTGCATGAACAACAGCTAAGAACTCTTTTTCGGTCACAGTATAATTCAACTCAGTGGGAGTTAAATTTTTACTGGTATAGTAAATGGCATAAGGAACTAAATCCTTCTGACCCAACACAGCTCCTAGAGCTGTGTCTGAAGCATTTGTAGAAATATGGAAAGGGAGCTTCCAATTTTCTCCTCTCAAAATAGGTGCTTCAAATATTCTTGTTTTCAAAGTTTCAAAGGTTGTTTGACAATCAGGATCCCATTTGAATTCACAGTCTTTTGTAAGCAGTGTGAAGAGTGGAGATGCTATTTTAGTGAAATTTTCTATAAATCTTCTATAGTATCCAGTAAATCTTAGAAAACTTCTAACATCTATTTGACAACTTGGAATAGGAAACTTGGAGATAACTTCAACTTTTGATCTATCAACCTTAATCCCATCTCCTGAAATATGATGCCCCAAAACAATACCTTCAGTAAACATCATAAAGCATTTTTCATGGCTTAATGAAAGGTTTGTTTCTTTACATCTTACAAGTACTTTTTCCAAATTTTCTAATGCCTCCTCAAATGAATTACCATAAACTGTAAAATCATCCATATAAACCTCTATAGAATCATGGATTAGATCAAAAAAAATTCCTAGTACTGCTCTTTGGAATGTTGCGGGTGCATTACATAACCCAAAAGGAAGCACTTAATAGGCAAACGTTCCCATGGACAGGTAAATATGGTCTTATCTTGATCTTTAGGTGCTACCTGAATTTGATTATAGCCACTAAAACCATCCAAAAATGAAAAGTACTTTTTGCCTGCTAATGTATCTAATACTTGATTGATAAAAGGCAAAGAAAAGTGATCCTTCAAAGTTGCTTTATTCAATTCCATGTAATCAATGCATACCCTCCATTTACCATTCTTTTTAGGTACTATAAACAAAGGAGAAACCCATCGGCTATCTGAAAATGGATAAATGAAGTTTACATTGAGTAGTTTTTGGAGCTCTTCTTTCACTATCTCCCTAAGATTTGGATTCATCCTTCTTTGAGGTTGTCTAATTGGTCTACTATTTTCCTCAATGTAGATGTGATGGATGCAAGTCTTAGGATCAATACCTTTCATATCAGTATACTCCCATGCAAATGCAGTAGAATGTTTTTGCAAGATTTTGGTTAGTTCTTCCTATAGTGACTTTTCCAAATTTTTGTTGATATTTAATGTTTTACTTGGAAAAATCTCAATGGCAGAACTACCAAACTCTTCCATAGAGTAAAGAGACATTTGTCTTGATAATAAATATTCAACATCAGATTCCAACTGAAATTGTGTGGGGTCATATTCTGAAGATATCTCAAAATTTTCTAATGTGTTCAGAATTTGACTATCCTCACTGATTTCAAAAATGGTAAAGAAAGGTTGTATAGTGTCCTCATCATCGACCCATTCATTATCTCCTACTTCTGTGATTGTTTTTGCTGGAGGATACAAATTAAATTTCTTTGTCGAATTTCCATTAGAAATGTACATATCCCTAGATCTACAACTAATGAAAGCATCAGTTGTGGCTAGCCAAGGTCTTCCTAAGATAATTGGGTGCCCTCCTAGATTACTCTTTGGGGTCAAAATCATAAAATCTATTGGATACTCCCAAGAATCCAAGGAGACTGAAATATCTTCTAATACACCATCTGGTTTGATAATTGATCGATCTGCAAGTTGCAGTAAAGTAGGTGTAAAGAGGAGATTAGGAAGTTTCAGTTGTTCCATAGCCTGTCTACTCATAATGTTGATAGCGGCCCCTAAGTCAATCAATGTATTTGGAATTTCTATCCCATTTATATGTGTCTTGACAATTGGACTACCTGGATCTACATACTTTTGCATGGTAATTTTTCCCATCATGATATCTGTAATTTTTCCTACCAAGTGGATTCTTCTTGTATCTCTTGGTTTCCTTCCTGGTTTTTTGAGACTCAACTCCTTTATTGTTTTTGCTAGAATAGGAACCTCTCTAATGTAGCAAGGGAATCTTGATACAGACATTTTTTAATTCATCTAAAAAATCATAGTTAGGCAACAAGATTTGTTTTTCCACCCCTTTATCAATTTGTAATCTTTCAGGGAAAGGAGGTGTGGATGAAGATGCAAGTTGCTCAACTATAGGAGTTGTGGGGGTTAACTTCTCTTCCTCTTTTTGAATGTTTGAGATTTGAAGAGATGCTTCCTCATAACCTTTATTGACTTTAAGGGAGACCTCCTTAGAGGTGTCTTGCTCTTGAACATCTATAGAAGGTTTTTCTAAAACTCTACTAGACCTGAGTTGTACATCATTGAGAGGAACAATCATATAGGTAGGAAATTGTTGTCCTTCTATCATGTAAGTATTCTGAGGATTTTTATTGTTAGGATTTGGCAATGACTGAGCTGGAAGTTGATTGGTCTTCTGTTGAAATGGGAGCATGAGTTGAGGATTTGGATTTTGTTGAGGAAATGGTAATGAAAGTTGTGGACTTTGATTTGGAAGTTGTGGAGTTTGTTGAAAAGATGGAGGAAATTGATAAAATTGAGCAAATCTCCCATAAGGATTTTGCATACCTTGTACCCATGATTGATATGGATTTTGAGGTTGGGGCCAAGGTTGTTGCCAAGGATTCCAATTTGGTGGGGGTTGAAAATTCATAGGGTTGTTGAACCCTTGAGTTTGTTGCCCTTGCCAAGGTCTTCTCGCAACGAAACAGAGAGATTCTACTGAATTTGGATCTTCTTGAAAGACAGCTTTGAGTCCAAGAATTGAAGGACAATTCTTCGTCTCATGATTCTTTGAGAAAATCATACATGTTTCTACAATTTTTGCATCCAAGGGGCATTCCCTTAGAGCATGTTTCTTTCTACATTTCGAACAAAATATGGCTAGAGCATCAGTTTCTGCTTTCTGCTTGTTTTGAATTTTAAGGGTGTCTAGTTGTTCACTAAGGCTCCCCAAGATATCAATTTTGAATTCATCAATCATATTGCCAATTTCTGCCCTATTTACTGACCCAGTTGCAGATTTGTTTGCCCTGATGAGAGAAGGATTTCTAGGCCCTTTTCCTGTCTTAGATTTTCCTCTCGAGAGATGGACACATAGTTCTGCTATGTCATGAAGTGGAAGTTGAGAAATGTCTCCTTTCCCCATCATGTTTAAAATATCTACCCATTCATCTCTGATGGCCTTCAATAAAAGGGCTTTCAATGTTTCCTCATCTAAGTTTCTCATCTTTGCTCTCTTTAAGTTGTATTGAAATATTTCAAGTAAATCCTCCAAGTTCTCATCTTCTTTTTGTACCATTTTGAATACCTCATCCTTGTGATTGGTGGGCATGCAATAGTCCGGGTATCTATCCAAAAATGTTTGTTTCATATCATTCCAAGTCCTAATAGATTGGGTGACTAATCCCATGAACCATTTCAGAGCGGCTCCCTTCAATGTTGAAAGAAACAGTTTGAGTTTTTTAGAGTCTTCCATATAATCATAGGTTCGGAACACGACTTCAAACTCAAACAGAAATGTTTCAGGATCCTCACTTCGAAATCCATAAAAGTTGGGGAGGACAGATGGTGAGATGTTTTTCATCATTGTATGAGTTTCCTCATCAACTATAGGGAATCCAAACAAGTTGTCTCCTTCCCTATTTCTTCCATTATTACCTCCACCTCCACCATTGTTGCCTCCATTATTTCCTCCTCCCCTACCTCTACCTCTACCTCTGAATCCATCTACTACTTCCTCTATCATGATAGTTTCTTTAGAGTCCTCAGAGTCCTTTGGTTCTTCTATCAAGGGAGGATGAGAGGGAGTTTCTTCCTTTTCTTCTTCAGGTGATTCTACTTCTTTAATTACAATATGCTCTCCTGTAGAAGTAAAGAAAGGGTCTTCTTCTAAATGAGATTTGGTAGATAGTGTAGGAGAATCCTCTAATTCAGCTGTTGCTCCTAGAATTCCATGGATCTTAAGGCTAGGAGTAGATGGTGGTGAATCTTGTCTATGCCTTGAAGAAGATGGAGTTCTGAAAATCGAACTCTTGGCTCTAGCTATAAACCTTCCCCTAGAATCTCTTGCTCTATGCATGTCATTTTTTATTTTTAAGTTGGGCTAACAATTCTCTTTCTGATCTTCTAGGTCAGACTAGGTGCAAGAAGAGAGCATACTTAAGAAATTATTGAACCAATAACTCTATTTTCTGATCCTCCAGATCACACTAGGTGCAAGAGGAGAGCATACTTCAAGAAGTTATCAATTTTTCCCTTCCTTTTATTGTTTTTTTTTTTAATAAATTGGCTACCTAGTTACACTTCCCCGGCAACGGCGCCAAAATGTTTGGTCAATTTAGTGTGTCCTAAATTACTGCATTTAATTGTCAATTTGAGATTCATAAGCTGACGAAGTGCGGCGCACTATATGTGCAAGATAACCTATCTCTTACTTTTTGTCGTTTTTGGTTTTTTTTATGTGTTATGGGGGTTTTTATCTTGGTTGGTTTCCTAATGTGTGAAGAAAATTCTAAAAGATAAGTATGGATATAAATGTTCAAGGCAATGATGTCCTTTATATTGATTTCCCCAACTGCAGAAATATGCAATGAAAAAATTAACTCCTAACAAAAAATGAAAATGTTACACTATTCTAGTCAAACAAACAGTGAGTTATTGATCATGAAACCCAGTATCCTCGCTGCTATCTAAATAGAAAAGAAACTGTACTCAAAGAAATCCAAAAATTGCAAACAAAGTAAAGCTAGAATCAAATTACATCAGTTCATCCTCTGATCCCTCGCCATTAGTCTTGTTATGGCTTTCGGAGGTAATCATAAACAACTTGAGCAATCTGATATCTAGTTTGTAGGAAAATAAACTAATATCAAATTACACACTCATACTTCAATCCCTCGCCATTAGTCCCGCTATGGCTTTCGGAGGTAACTGAAAATGACATGAGCAATTCAATAACTAACTTGCAGAACGATAAACTATTATCAAACTACACATTTCATACTTCAATCCCTCAAGAGGTAACTAATAATGACATGAGTAATTTAATATCTAATCTAACTAATAAAGCAAATATACAAAACTGAAATAAATAAAACAGTGCTCGGATTGAAAACTAAGAAAAATAAATCAGCAGAAGGACAAGAATAATTCCATGTCATTAGTCATTGTGAAAGCTATGTGAAAATGCCTAGCCTACCTAATTTGGAACAAAGACACTGATCAGTTAATAGTAGTATAAAGCATGAAAATTTATGGACAGAAGTAAAACGTGAAGACCATAAGCAATGCAATATATATACATGAATGATTATGGCATAAGGAACGTAAGGCAATAAAGAATGAAACTATACAGGAATGAACGAAACCTCGGCTTGTGCAGGGGCCCCCTGCATAGTCCTCGGGCAACAGCTATTAACCACGAATTGAGCTTATAAACATAGTCTTCTCATGTATTCAAAATGCAGTCATAACACAAAAATAAAGTCACGGCACAGTGGGCTTGTTAACAGTCAAAAATTACATTACAAGGACTAGCTAATATGAGTATGAGAACACATTATTTATAACATAGGATGTCATAATTAATTTCCTACAATCCGCCCTGATAAAAGACATGTGAACAACCACGTCTAGGAATCTAGCATTATGGCTGTCGTGAAGATTAAATCTTTGGAGGGTGGCTATTGGATTCGGCTCATGGAGCAGTCCAAAGGTGTTGATATGTCTCTTGAAATTGAGGAATGACCACGCAAATCTTCACGTGCTGAAAAATAGAGTTCTATCACCGTAGGACTCTTAGGTTGACCACTGCTTTGCCCCCCGTTGACTATGGCCTCTTTTGATGAATTCGACTGAGCCAATAGGACTCGGTCTATGTCCAAACTTGCCCATGTGGCTCGATTTTCCTGAAGACACCTGCAATATAAACTTTGACAAAACAGCCGCAGAAAGTTGGGTTGGCTGCAGAAAGTGACAAGATTCTGCAGCTCATAAACAAAAATCTAGTTCAAATAGCAACACAAACACATAGTCAAGAAACCACTTTAAATGCTCTTTTTTAGCTAATATGCAATGTTACTGATGACATAGGAGGTTCAGATGAATGGAAAGAAGTTAGAGAAAGGTGTAGGAAAGGTGCAAGTTTGGGACTCAACACAAGGTCCGTAAGTTAATGAAGTGTAGTGCACTATATGTGCTTAATTAACCCTTCTTACTTCGTTGTTTTGTATTTTATATTGTTTTGAGGGTTTATGTTCTTTGATTCCTAATAATATACAATTTGAACTATGAGAAACTGAATCTAAACTTCCTAAAGGTGAACCCAAGAGCTTAAACTAGTCAAAATCTAAGTTAAAAGAAGGAAAGCAACAGAGCAATTGTCCTATCTTGTCATCTAATCCTAATTCACGAATCTAATTCTTAAAACCAAAAGGTAAAGTTGTAAGTCATGTTGAAATAAATACAGCGAATGAAATTAACTAAAGTACTTCTAGTTACTCAAACCTTCAATTTTGAAAGATAACCTCCTTGAGATGGAATTCAAGCAACTTCTGTACTTCATGATCTAGGAAAAAAAAAAAACTAAATAAAAACATGTAGAAGGTCGCTGATTGGTTTCAACCCTTATGTAAAGTAAATGTTTAACCATTTAGTTTAGGATGGATATCGGCTTGAAATGGTGACCAAAAACATTCACTAATACAGTGCATTGACAACCTGAACTAGGAAATAAATAACAAAAATAGTAAGTAAACTAGTCAACAATGCATCCTCATTACTTTCAATCTTACTCTGTTCAAAAAAAAAGTTGTTTCCTTTATGAAATGGATTGGAGAAACAAGACTACACAAATGAATTCTAACATTATGCTACTGATCAGAACTAAAAGAAATCAAACTACAAGAAATCAACCTAAGTTACAAACACTGCTAAAAGCAAATGATGAAATTAAAACTAAACAGAAAAAACAAATGAAAAGAAAACCTCCTTCAGTGCAGGGACCCTCTACAACTGACTGGGTTGAGCTACTAACTTAATTCAAAATGCTCCTTCAAATGATCATCAGTTAACACAACTTTGTATTATAAAATAGGAACAAAAGTCCAAAATTACAGAGCTGATAAGTCTAAACATAATACATAAAAAACTTCGAGTCCTTTCTGGTTCTGTACAACTAGTATTTAAAAGAAAATATTCATAATTGTCTTTTGAGGAAAATTAGCTACAAGTGGTCTACACGTATCACAACCGGACTGCGTAAATGTTTGATCAGCTATAGGTGACTTGAATTCAAACAAGGTGGTTGCACAAAACCGTTGACACAAGTGGCTAATCCGAGTTAATGCTTCAACAGAACTGTTGGATTTATTAATTAACCACGAAAGGGTAGACAAAGAGTCCTATTGCTTCCAGGCTTCATATGTTTGACTCCACCTTTGACAGTGGTCTTGAGCTAGCTTTTTTATCGATTTGGGCTGTGTGACTAGGATCGAATCCATGTTGAGATGATTCCAGAGATGCCCATGTGGTCAGTTTCTTCGTTTGACACCTGTAACCTGCTAAACCATGGAAATAGATACATAACACATAGTTAGCTGCAGAATAGGCTGCGTTCCGTAGCCAAATTGCAAAAACTTATTCAAATAACAAAAACATAAAAGTATAACATGTCAATCATTTAATGTCCTCCTTGAGACAAAATCTATCATTTATTAGTGATGGGGATCTGTCTTTTTATAGAAAACAAGGGAAAGAAGTGAGAAAAAGTTTTCAAGGAAAGGGTAATTCTGAGGTTCAACATACCCCCACTACAAAATCATTGCATGTCCCCATGCAATTTTGCCAAAAATGTGAACTCTTCTTTCCTATTGCATCTTCTTAGACAGCTCTGCTAGGACATCTAACTTTCTTCTCTTGCTCCTCTTTGAAGTGATTGCCATCTTGGGTTTCTTTATGACAAGTCAGTGTTTTGGGTTGATCATTGTTCTGTTCAAGTTTCTATTCTTCCTCTTCAAATTCCTATTCTTCTTGTAACATAGCCCTAGGTGTAGTATTGTATTATCATGAATGGCTTTATCCAATTTGCTTTGTTCCTTCAGGGTTTCATTTTATTTTTTGATATGTCTGTTCAATATCTCTAACTCATAGATTTCCTGTTTGAGAGAGTCAGTTAGAGGTTCTTGTGGATTGACAGGTTGTTCTGGATTGGCTGAGGATTCTAGATCCATTGAGGCACTTTTCTTCTCCAGTGACTCTATGTAATCATAAATTTGTTGCTGCACTCGGTCTATGTCTAGAGATCCTCTGCTGGGGTTGCCTTCGAAATATTGTTTAGGAGAGTTTTGAGGACTGTGTGTAAATGGAAAATTATCAAGAGATGGTATTGGGGTTTCTTCTTCTAGATTTATGAACTCTATTCCCTTTGATGATACCTTCTTTAGCATACCTCGAAGTCTAGAGCTCCTTCTAAGTTGTAGGGGGCTTATGTTCTCCTCCTTTGTATCCTTTCCTATCTTTTCCTTTCTCTTGATTTGTTTCCTAATCTCTATCAATTTTTAAGAGATTAATTGTTCGTCATCTTGTTGTAATGAAGATTCAGATTTGTTTCCAGTAATTCCATCTTCTTTCTTTTTTATCTTCCCTTTTTGCTTGATTTGCTCCCTGATCTTTGTCTTAGAGACTGGCTCTTCATCATTTTTCTATGTGGAAGACTTAGGTTTGCTTTGAATGGTCATACTGGTCTTTTTTCCTTTTACTCCTTCTGACATTACCCTCTTCAAGTGATTCTGGTGCCTCTTGGAAATAGTTTCTTATCAAGAAGTTTTCCCAAGTATCTCCTATTCTTTTCAAATGAAACTCAACCAATATTTTTACCAACCCATGATGGTACATAGTTGTGTCTATGAATTCTATTTTCTTCTGTACATTTGAAGCCATCCTCCTTAAACTATTTAGAAGGAAGAACAAGAGGTTGAAGTTTCCATTTTCAAGAAAGTTCATCAATAAACGTATATGATAGACATACATGCATCCGAATCTCCCCTCACAGGTAATAAATCTTTGTAATATCAAAAGCATGCTTCTCCATTTGTTTTTAAGTGCTGAAATAGGAATTCCATTTCTAAACACAGTGAAATCCATACCTAGGTTCCTGAGGATTACCTTCCATGATTCACTGTGAAATTCTTTATTTTTGAACCATCTCTCACCAAGTCTTGGCAATTCTGTAGCCTCTATTATGTAAGATTTTGTTACTGCAAACTTAATGTCTCCAATTTCTACTTTTGTACCATCGAATGATCTAGCAAAAGATTTTGTGATCTCTTTGTGATAGCCATCAAAATTTTCAATGAAATTGAGCCATCCAGCCTTCTGCAGCATCTCCTTGAGCTGTGGGTATCCTTCCATATATTTTCCCCCCATGGGCTCTGTCCTGACAATGAGTCCCATGGCCTCTATTTCGTAGAATTATCTAACCTTTAGAATTACTCTCCTGGTCTATGAAATGGAATGACTGCAGGCATGGTGAAAAAGAACAATGGGTTTGCATGGAATAAGAAGATGGTGAGGTTTTGGAGAGATGTGAATACGTTGGTCACATCGTAGTTTTGATTGTTAAAAGATGGAGTTATTAGAGACCGTTTAAGTACAGAGTATGGAGAATGTAGTGGAGGTGTGGTATAATGAAATTATTATAGACCGTTTGGTACCGAATGTGGAAGATGTGGTATCATGAAGTGGCAATCAAATAAAATGATGACTTGTTAAGGAGACATATGATCATTTATATTATACATGACTTATGTTTGTAACTTGCTATTTGAAATAAATTCTACATTCTACCTTTATAAATTAACCTTTTGCTTGATAATTCTTTTTGGTGTTGATCCATAGGTACTTTGAGCATGGTTGATCTCCAAAACTTGATTCTACAATTTTCCTGCATTCATGATTTATTTGTGAGCTGTACAATTGTGCCATAGCTGATAAGTAAGTTGTAGCCACAGAATCAGATTAGCTGTGGAATGGAATCAACTGCAGAATGTGAAAAGAAGGAAAAGTAAAATATGGCTATGGAATATGAGAGTAAAAATAAAATGGAAATGAGTTATGACAATGAGATGGAATGAGATGTAAGATAAAATGAAAAATAGGGTGAAATGGGGTAAAACTGTAAAAAGATAAAATGTAAATGAAATATGACAGTGAGATGAAGTGGAAATGTAAAAAAAATGAAAACAGAATGAGATGGAATGAGATGATGAATTTGTAGACTCTAAAATACAAATGAATGTAGCCCTTTGTCACTACTTATTACAGAAAGGAAATGGAAAATATAGGATGTCAGAAATCTCTTATTTTCACCGTGTATTTTCTGTATAAGTATGCCAATCAATGATTGGTTTTCAACCTCATACAATTTTTTTTTAATTGATCATTTTTTAGGAAAAATAAAGACTAAGTTAGTGGAGAATAATAATTCATCTTCACTAGCTTCATTTCAGACTTATTCTGGAAAATCTTAATGAAATCCTCCCTTGAAATTGGTTTATGATATATCTTCAACTGATGACCATTCACAAGAAGAGGTATTTTGCTCCCATCTATCGTCCTTATCTTTACTGCTCCGTTATTAGAGACTTCTTCAATCTAATATGGCCCAAGCCAATGAGTTTGAAACTTCCCTTGAAAATCCTTGAACTTTGAATCGAACAACAGTGCCCAATCCCCTGCTTGAAACTTCTTCTCCTTAATATATTTATCATGCCATTTAGCCCTGTGTTGTTGGACTATACTAGTTTTTTGAACTGCAGCTTATGTGATTTCATCAAGTTCATTTGACATTGAGTTGCTCCAATCTATATTTCTGTGCCTCTGATAAATCCAGTCCTAATTACACTGCCATCTTGAAGGTTTTGATTTGAAAATCTATAGGGAACAGGGCTTGTTTCCCATAAACAAGTTCATAGAGTGTATGTTCCATTGTGTTCCTCCATGTAGTTCTATAGGCCCATAAAGCTTCAGGAAGCCTTTCTGCCCAATCTCTTCTATGTAGATGCACAGTCTTAGTGAGAATTCCTTCAATTACCTTATTTGTAGATTCAACTTGACAATTTTCTTATGGATGATAGGGAGTAGATTTCCTATGTTTGATCTTGTAATTTTCCACAAGACCCTTCACCATTTTAGATGTAAATTGAGATCCCTGATCTATCAAAATTTCTCTTGGAACACCAAAATGAGTGAAGATGTCCTCAAAAATAAAATTAACTACATATTTTTCATTAGAAAAAGTTAATGCTTTGGCCTCTACCCATTTAGTGACATAATTAGTGCATACCAATATATACTTCTTTTGCTTAGATGGAGGATTAATTGGTCCAACAAAATCCAAGGTCCATTTTTCAAAAGGTTCAATGAGTACCTAAATTTGTAGTGGCATTTCATTTGAAGGAGCAAATTTCCCTACCCTCTGGCAACTGTCACACCTCTTGACATATTCTTTGGCATCTTTAAAGATGGATGGCCAATAATATCCTAAAGAAAGGATTTTATAGCCTGTCCTCTTGTCAACAAAGTGTCCACCACACGACTCATCATGACATGCCTTAAGAATCTCAGGCTTTTCATCTTCCCTAACACATCTTATGATAATAAGATCTGGGCCTGTTTTATACAATTCATTAGTGATCCATGAGTATCTTGCACTTATCTGAATAATTTTTCTTTTCTCTCTAGGAAACAAATGTGAACGCAATTTCCCTGTGACTAAGTAATTAGAAATATCTGTAAACCAAGGAGTTTGAGTAGTCACTGCAAAAAGATATCCATCAGGAAACTTATCTTCAACCGGAGTGTCATCTTTGATATTTTGAATTCTGAACAAGAAATAAACAACTGTGTTTTGTTTTCCAGGTCTATCTAGCATAGTAATATTGAATTTTTGTAAGAGCAAAATCCATCTTGTAACTCTTCCATTAGTATTAGGCTTATTAATTACGTATCTAATTGCAAAGTGATCTGTATGAACAAAGGTTTCATGTCCTGTTATATAATGTATGAACTTATTGATTGCATGAACAACAACTAAAAATTCCTTTTCAGTTACAGCATAATTCAACTTGGTGGGAGTCAAATTCTTACTTGTATAGTAGATGGCACAGGGAATCAAATCTTTTTGTCCTAATATAACTCCTAGAGTTGTATCTGAAGCATTTGTTGAAATGTGAAAAGCTAGTTTCCAATTTGGACCTCTCAAGATGGGTGCAGCAGAAATTTTTGTATTTAAAGTCTCAAATGCTAACTAGCAGCGAGGATTCCAATTGAATTCACAATCCTTGGTGAGTAATTTGAAGAGTGGGGATGCTATTTTAGTGAAATTTTCTATAAATCGTCTATAGTATCCTGTAAATCCTAGAAAACTTCGAACATCCTTTTGGCAATTTGGAATTGATAATTTAGATATGACTTCAACTTTAGATTTATCAACTTTAATCCCATCTCCTGAAATGTGATGCCCTAAAACAATACCTTCTATAAACATCATAAAACATTTTTCATGGCTTAGTGAAAGGTTTGCTTCCTTACATCTTTTAACTTTTACCAAATTTTCCAAAGCTTCTTCAAATGTATTCCCATAGACTGTAAAGTCATCCATATATACCTACACAATCATGTATTAGATCAGAAAAAATTCCTAGTACTGCTCTTTGGAATGTTGCAGGTGCATTACATAACCCAAAAGGAAGTACTTGGTAGGCATAGGTTCCCCATGGACAAGTAAATGTGGTTTTATCTTGATTTTCGGTGCCACCTGAATCTGATTATAACCACTAAAACCATCCAAGAATGAGAAATACTTCTTACCTGCGAGGCAAAGGAAAATGATATTTAAGGGTAGCTTTATTCAATTCTTGGTAATCAATGCATACCCTCCATTTACCGTTATTTTTAGGCACAATCACTAAACGAGAAACCCATTGGCTGTCTGAAATTAGGTAAATGAGTTTTACATTCAATAGTTTTTGCAGCTCTTCTTTCACAATTTCCCTAAGATTTGGATCCATCCTTCTCTGAGGTTGTCTGATAGGTCTACAATTTTCCTCAATGTAGATGTGATGTATACAAGTCTTAGGACTAATTCCTTTCATGTCAATATATTCACATGCATATGCAGCAGAATGTTGTTGTAATGTCTTGATTAGCTTTTCCCGTTGTAATTTCTCCAAGTTATTGTTTATGTTCAATGTTCTCCCTGGAAAGATTTCAATTGTAGAGCTACCAAATTCTTCCATGGAATAAAGAGACATCTGCCTAGATGACAAATATTCAATATTGGATTTTTCTTGAAATTGATCATGTTCATATTCTGGAGATGATTCAAAATTTTCCACTGTATTTAAAATTTGACTATCTTCACTAATATTTGAAATAGTAAAGAGAGGTTGAATGTCATTTTCATCATCAATCCATTCTTTGTCATTTATTTCTGTGATTGTTCTTACTGGAGGATATAGAGTGAATTTATTTGTTGAATTCCCATTAGAAATATACATATCATCAGATCTACAGCTAATGAAAGCATTAGCTATGGCTAGCCAAGGTCTTACTAATATGAGTGGATGTCCTCCTAGATTGTTATTGGGGGTTAAGATCATAAAATCAACAGGATATTCCCAAGAATCTAAGGATACTGAAATATCTTCTATCACTCCATCTGGTTTGATTACAGATCTGTTCGCTAATTGTAATAATGTAGGTGTGTAAAGAAGATTAGGAAGCTTGAGTTGTTTCATGGTTTGTTTGCTCATGATGTTTATTATTGCTCCTAAATCAATCAATGTATTAGGAATTTCAACTCCATTGATATGTGTTTTCACAATTGGACTACCTGGATCTACATATTTATGCATAGAAATTTTTCCCATCATTATATCTGTTATTTTTCCTACGAGGTGAATTCTTTTTGTTTCCTTTGCTTTTCTTCCTGGTTTCTTTATGCTCAACTCCTTTATTATTTTAGCAAGGATTGGAATCTCCTTAATGGCTTGTAACAAAGGGATTTTGATACAGACATTTTTTAATTCATCTAGAAAATCATAATTAGGCAACATGATTTTCTTTTCTACTCCTCTATCAACTTGTAATCTTTCATGAAAAGGAGGTGCAGAATTAGATTCTGGTTGCTCAATGATGGGAGTTGAGTTCACTGATTCTTTCTATTTTTCATTTTCATTATTTTGGTTTTGGAGAAATGTTCCCTCAAAACTTTTATTGGGTTGCAGAGAATCTTCCTTAGAATTGTCTTGTTCCTGAATAGCTACAAAAGGTCTTTCCTTTTCTAATATCCTACCAGATCTTAGTTGAACATCATTGAGATCTACAGGAGTGATCATATAAGTTGGAAATTGTTGTCCTTCCACCATGTAAGTATTCTTAGGATTTTTATTGTTGAGGTTTGGTAATGGTTGGGCAGGTAGCTGATTTGGTCTCTGCTGAAATGGAAGTAAGAGTTGAGGATTTTGGTTTTGTTGTGGAATTTGTTGTGGAAATGGTAATGTTGACAATAATACTGAGAGGGGGGGGTGAATCAGTATTATCTAATTCTTTTACCAAATCTTTCTTATTTATA